>JAVTVY010045191.1:0-20677 GCA_036873755.1 Hanleya hanleyi | reverse complement strand
TAAAAGATAGGGGGAAATGAGATTATTCGACCCAGCAGCTGATCATCTGAAGTCACGGGTCACTGCACAGACAGGCTCTTCTTTGGTCTCTCAATAATGTACAAAATGCAAATTAGAATTGCCTTGCCGCAGGGAAATATATGACCCGACCCATAACCAATACGAAAATGACGAAGATTTATCTATAACTGAATTTGCTTTGTATTCATCCAAAATTTATCCGAACTAAGTTGCGTAGGAAGGAGTTATACGGTTTCGACGTCAGACTACGGTAATATACCACCACCACGTGGTGACATTTCGCGCTGTGGCTTGGAGAGGTTCTCTGCCATCCAACGCCACGTTAAATATTTGCTTGGCGAAACAGTATCAATCATCTTCATTTTATCAAGCCAAATTCTACTTTCACACTTCGAAATTCCCTTGATATATCTGGCCCCTTCAATGTTCAAAGGACTTATAAATAGACACCAGACGTCACCTACCTCGGAACCATTTGAATTTCTAAATGTGTCATAGAAGAGCGTTATTGATTGGCCGCTCCATTCAACAACACTTACGCAGATCTTCGCAGCCAATTTACAGATTTTACAGACTTCTCACTGAATTCAATCTGACTTGAAGAGGCAGAATGAAAATCAGGCGTCTCAACAGAAAAGAACAGAAACGACTCAAGACAAGTAAACATATGAAATATGTTGAAAAATGTCGATAAGGATCTCGCGAAGCGGGATTGGCATTAGCCAAGACAAACATAAGAAACATCTCTATACTGAGGCTGCCCGTTGACGACATCCTACTGCTGTCCATACCCGCCGGCTTGTGTCTTTGAAAGAGGGAGAAACTTACACAGATCTTCGCAGCCAATTACTATGGTGTTCTATTTGGGCCAATTTGATCTCGCGCGTCGACTTGCAAAAGGGCGACGCGCGACGCGCGACGCGAAGCGTTTTGAAACCCGACGTCGCCCTCTCCGTCGCGCGTCGCCTTTTGCAATGTTAAAGAGATAGGCCAAAACTTATGGTGTCTTATTTGGGCCAATTGTCCTATCTCCTAACATTGTAAAAGTCGACGCGCGACGCGCGACGGAGAGGGCGACGTCGCCTTTCAAAACGCGACGTCGCCCTTTTCCGTCGCGCGTCGCCCTTTTATAGGGCGACGCGCGACGCGCGACGGACATTCGCGTCGCGCGTCGCCCTTTCAAAAGGGCGACGCGCGACGCGCGACGGACATTTGCGTCGCGCGTCGCCCTTTTAAAAGGGCGACGGACGACGGACGACGGACATTCGCGTCGCGCGTCGCCCTTTTGGTTTACAAAAGTGCGCATGTCTGGGGGGAGCATGTATTACTATAATGTTCACAGCTGTGGTTTTCGATTCTTGTAGCTCCTGACTGACCGGTGTTGGTAATTATGTTGGTGATAGCAAAAATGACAAGATATTTTGCATGCAATGAGACTATGTACAAAATAATATATTTGTTTCGCTGTCTGAAATGCTTTTTTTGCTGATCAATTTTCGAAGACTGGTACCTGTATTCCACAAAATCCACAAATTCGCTTGTCAATGTGTTACTATTTCGCCGGACTAATACGTCAATTAAATTCAAGTTTCCACTAATGAACAAAAGTGTATGTAAGTAACTATTATGCAGGATTAACAGTAACGACTGGAAAACAGAGGGAAATAATTAATCGCTTGTGTAGTTCAATGGAACTGTGAGATCATACATTCTGGAGACCTGTTAAAACGCGCCACGTTGCATTTTATCTCGAATCATACAACCCTTTTTAATAGTAAGGCTTTGTTTTCTGCCATTTCAGACAAGTGACTATATGCATGATATGCTGTCAAAGTAAAGGTGAGGTGTGGGGTCATTTAACTTTCGTTTTCGGCCGAAAAACAGTAACTTTCGTTTTCGGCCGGAAAACAGTAAGATCCCACATTTCCTTTGAGCTACACAAGCTGTTAATTAGTTTTTCTCTGTTTTCCAGTCGTTACTGTTACTCGTGCAAAACTGTTATTTACATAAGCTTTTGGTTCATTATTGGAAACTTGAATTTATTTTACGTATTAGCCCGACGAAATATGAACACATTGACAAGCTAATAGATGCGTATTGTCCTCGCGATGGAGGGGTGTGGATTTTGTGGAACACAGGTACCAGTGTTCGAAAATTAATCAGCAATATAACATATCTGACAGCGAAACAATTAAAGTATGTGGTACATAGTCTCCACGTATGTTAAATATCTTGCCATTCTTGCTTTGTTGCAGTAAATTCTCAGCAAATTACCAACACCGGTGTGAACATTTTATTTTCGTTCGAAATTAACACCCCAAATCACAATACAACGAAACAATACGAGACAGAACAAGACTATATGATACGACACAATACAATAAAATGCAAAATAATACCATACATTACAATACAATATATTACAATTCAACATATTACAACTCAATACATTACAAAACAATACAATTCTAAACAATAGCATACCATACAGTACGGTGAAATATACTATAATTCAACACATCAAAGTACAAACACAGATACACCTTTACATAAAAGGAGAAAGTTAACAAAGATTGTGAATTTTATATAATACGTTTGTACAGCCTATAGTGGCAAACTTCAATTGATAATTTGATTGATGCTCCCCCCAGACATGCGCACTTTTGTAAACCAAAAGGGCGACGCGCGACGCGAATGTCCGTCGTCCGTCGTCCGTCGCCCTTTTAAAAGGGCGACGCGCGACGCGAATGTCCGTCGCGCGTCGCGCGTCGCGCGTCGCCCTTTTGAAAGGGCGACGCGCGGCGCGAAAGGGCGACGTCGCGTTTTGAAAGGCGACGTCGCCCTCTCCGTCGCGCGTCGCGCGTCGCCTTTTACAATGTTAGGAGATAGGGCAATTGGCCCAAATAAGACACCATAAGTTTTGGCCTATCTCTTTAACATTGCAAAAGGCGACGCGCGACGGAAAAGGGCGACGTCGCGTTTTGAAAGGCGACGTCGCCCTCTCCGTCGCGCGTCGACGCGCGAGATCAAATTGGCCCAAATAGAACACCATAAATTACAGACTCTACTGAATTCAATCTGATTCGAAGAGGCAGAATGAAAACTAGACATCTCTACAGAAACAACGATCCAAGAAAAATAAACATATGAAATCTGTTGAAATATTTGGAAATGGATCTCGCGAAGCGAGATTTGCATTAGCCATGACATACATCAGAAACATCTCTAAACTGAGGCTGTCCCATGACGACATCGTACTGCTGCCCAAGGGTCTTCCTTCTATACCAGCACCAGTCATTTGAAATAGGAATATTATTTATGACTTCTAACGGATGATTGAAGAGGAGAAAATCGAAGGAACTGCTACGCAAATCGAAGATTTGATGGCTAACACCTTCCTGTATTAAAAGGCGGCCCCTGATGAGAGATATGCCTGTGGAGTTATCGAAGATAACTCCCGAAATTATCACGAAACATTGCTCTGACGTATATATATACTACATATATTTACGGAACTGTGAATATGACCACAGTAAATATTCAGACAATGTCGGGTCAGAACATACCAGAAGAGTGGGTATGTTTATGGACATCTTCTTGCCCTGTACTGTATGTATTGGGCCAACATTACCACCATATTAGGAGGAATGACTCCGCTACTTGAGGATGATGTCACTCTACACACAATCGGCGTGTAGGATCTGACTGGTTCGTCTCTCGTTCGTAGATGAAATTTACACCTCGGAGTTTGAACACTGAATGTGGTCAGATAAATCAAGGCAGATTCGAAGTGGGAAGGTAGAAATTGGCTTGATAAAATGAAGATGGTATCAATCTGCTGTTAAGGATCATCTTCAAACACCCCCTGCTCGCTTTTTACCACTTCGGATACCGGTGCCACCCCAAACACCCCTCAAGTTTAGACGATACCATTAATTGTGTATATATGAAATACCACAGAAAACAGGGAGTCCACTCATGGCTGTTACTCATCCTTGGATGGAATGGTTGCTTGGTATCATATATATTTAAATGCTCTCTGGATAATTTGACAAAGAAAAATATACAAAAAAAAACAATGTCTACAGAAAGCAACATTGTGACAGCTTTTTTGTCGGGTACCCCCATTGGCTAATTTGGCATTTTCAGTTTCTGCTGAGTGATTGTCTGTCAGGCGGGCTGCTTCGAAAACGAGCCGCTCATCATGTGTTCATTTTATCTCCGTCGATCAGACGGAGGTCTAGGAGCGCAACGTGAAATCTCCCGCCAAATAATTGTCATATGGGGAACCCACGACTCATAGGATTTCCAATAGGGATTGTCATGGTTCCCGACTAAATTTTGACGCACTTTTCTTGGACACAATTGAAATAATGGGGTTCCCCATTGCAATACATTTCAATTGGCCTTGCTTCTGCAGTCGGGTTCCACCTTCCATCCACCGGGAGATTTAACATGGCGGCCCTCCAGATGGACAAATCGATTTTTTGCCGTTTTTCTGGTAAGTTTATTGTCGCCATTTGATGTCATTACAACTCAATGATTCATAGTACACCACCCGTCATTTCTATATATCGTAAAGTATTTGTCGGCTGATGACTTATGTCGACGCCAACCAAATAGCCCAAGTTGTTGTTGTTACATATCAAACTGACTGACTGACTGGAAGACAACAGCACAATCGACGATGCCCTGATTTTGCTGATACTTTTTTAATATCCACCAGCCTGGTTGTTTAAAAACAGTTATTCTAAATTTTGCTGATAAATTATATTTCCGAGGGGGGGGCTATTTATCTTGGCATTTGGCAGTTGAATAATGGTTTGATTTTGCAGAAGCACCAAATTGATCTACCTGCGTGAGTCTGTAAACTTATTTAATAAAGCTGATAAATATTAATATACATATACTTTTCTTTTCATTTATCCTAACAGTTTAGTGACATCCACATTGTGCGCTGTGACACTTGTTGATGAAGAATAATTTGCTTGTTAAAACCTGATAATATTTTGAAAACTAATTCTGAATTGTACCTGAAACAAAGGAGTGTCTACATTCCACATGTAGGCCTACATTATTGAGATTTTTGACTGATAGCATGGATGGAACCTTTCCCATTTTTTTTTTTTTTTTAGTTTTAAGCCCTGGACATACCACTGGGCATTTATTTGCCATACGATCACATTTCACATGCTTTGTTCAGCCCCGTGATCTGGAACCAAACAGACACTATCACTAGATGAAATAAGGAGATCATGATATACATTTCAGGTTTTACCGATGTCAAATGACTTGAACAGAAGATAATTAGACAAAAAGAAAATCAATAAATAATAAATTACATAGAAACTTTTCTTGTCTTTGCAAGGGGGACATCAGACACACTGACAACACAGACCATTCATTCAAATTTCGCCTTCCATTAGATATATTCCTCAAACACAGTATACATATTCTCTTTTGTGATCTAATTTTCGTTTGTCAAAATATTGCTCCATAGAGAATTTTTTTTTTTTTTTTTTTTTTTTTTTTTTTTATTCATATTATAAAACAATAATACAAATAAACATACTTTGTACATGCATACTTGAATACATCCTCACATTTCAAGTCAAACACTACACTAACGTTGCGTCATTTACCTGACTCAATGAATAGAGTAGATTGTTCAAACCGGGAGACACGTGATGTCATGTAGTCAATCAAGACAGGAGTTGGTCAATACCGTGCAACGAGGATTTTCTTTGATGTTTGCCTGTATGATTTCCAAATATGGCAAGTTGTGACTGTATTGATGTTAATTTCTTTCGAATAGCCAATCAAATTTGAAATTTAAAGAGGTCATACATTGCACTTCTCCTGGTATGGACAACGGAATATTTAGAGAGCTATGACACCACCGAATCCGTATTTTGATCAGATAATGTTTTATGTTCCGCCAAGGAAACACGTGTAGTGTTCAATTTGGATATGCGAAGATGACTCGAAAATAACATCTCTCGTAAGTCAGCTTTCCACAATGTTTAAAATCTCGACACACCTGCTTCTCCTCATACTAAACCAACATATATACATTGCCACCAAAACATAAACACTGTGGACACCATTAACTGTTGCTTTGAATTTTTTTTACTCGTTTGAAGTGCTATATGTTTTGAAGAAGTTTTCAAAGAGCGCCCATTTCTGTTTGAATTTTTCTATTTTCCCGCTTGTTACGGCAGTGTATTTTTCTGTGCAGTAGTTCTGGTACAATATATTTTGAAGGGCTTTTAAATTAAGCTTTGAGTTTCCAAACTTTGACGAGTATATGTATTTTTTGGTCAGCAACAGCAATGTATTTATGTTACACTGTTTATGGTCAAATCCTAAGATTTTTTTGTCTGCCCCAATGTCACCCAGCATTCCAATTTCAGTTTTCAGCCACCCCTCAAGACTGTCCCAAAGATTCTTAACAACTGGACAAATGAGAAACAGATGCTCTAATGTCTCTGGCTCTTGCTTACAATGGTCACATAAATTACAATCTAATATTCCAATTTTATGTAGAAAGCTTTTTGTTGGGAGAATTCTATGTAAAATTTTATACTGGGTGTCTCTCAGGATGGTGTATTTGGTACAATGAGTCACACTTTTGAAAACTTTGTTCCAGCTTATCTGATCTGACCGGCCTAGTGCTTTTTCCCATTTCTCCAAAGAGGTTATTTTAATACCAGTTTGACAATTCAATACATCATAGTAGCGTCTGCATCCCTTAACCTGCCCTGCCAAAAAGCGACAGTATAACGTTATTGGTGGCATTGTTAGTAAAGAGCTATCAAAGTTAGTTTGTAATTTCTCGATCCAATCTTTTGGAATATTAGTCGTCAATTTATTGTATTCCAGGAAAGTACCTTGTATACAAAATTTGTTTTTGAAGTCCTCAAATCTTAATATTTTGCCATTTACGTCAACAATATCTCGTAAGAATTTTACTTGTTTTCTATACCACTGGGGCACGAAGAAAGAACTATCTTTACATTTGGTATTGCACCACAAAGGTTCGTTATAAATATCGCTCCATAGAGAAGTTACTGATATAAACAATCCTGTTCTAGATTATGATATACTGGATTATTATCATGCTCATGCCACTAACATGAACTCCAATCCAACCAGCGGTCAAGATCCATCATCGTTCTTCAGAATTCATATTATTGATCACTCATAGATTGGATTAACTTCTCGTAGTACTCAGTTCTCATTTCATTTTGCAAATTCTTGTAACATGGTCAGGTTCCAGTTCTATTAAGTACACGTACGAAAGGTGCGAACTGGTATGATGGATTTCATCTTGTTGTGTATGACAAAAGAATGAAATATAATGAAGGCCATAAATATTTTCAATGAAGTGAGTTTTGATATTAAATAAAACTGATTCCAACTTGCAGTTCATGGATTCAGCACTTTTGATATCAGATGCAACAGGACTGCTACACAATGGATGTACACAACTTCATACAGTATACAAAATTATTCCGAGCTCATTGAATCATCATCACATGATGCTGAGACAGATCAGAACGGAGTGTCGGTAAAATCAGATGTGTTTTGTAGAGGATTCTGCCAATGAGGATGCTATACTATACACATACAAAATATGACGTGGTGATGTGCAGGGCCTATAGCACAAAATCACAAGCAAGTTGGTAAAACTAGGCACACAGGGTCTCATTTCTGCTGCTAACGTGTTGATTTGGGTGGGGGCGTCCTCTCAGGGGGAGGTGTGGGTGGGAAGGGGCCTAATGTCTCAAGCAGTATTCCAGGTTTTTCATCAATATACTCCATTCCATATCCCAATATTTCAAGCATGTGAAATCCAACAAAAATTATTTGCGGGGAATGTGACTTCCACATCCCTAGCTGGACAGGCTAGTGGGGAACCCTCAATCTCAGGTTAATTACCATTGGTGAAGTTAACGTCCAACAAATGCAAAATTGAGCTTGGCATCCGGCCCTATGTTATTCAGTGATGTATTCCCCTATGGACCATGTTGACTCGACGGAGGTCTTTGCGCTCATCCAGCGCTTGTTCAGATAAATTTGGCAGAACAAATCCGTCTTTTCAGCAAGGTAGTCCATTTGTTGCAACCAAATATTGGAAATACAGTTTTTTTTTTAAGATATGCCGGCCAAATTTACTACATACTAAGTAAGGAATATTAATGGTGTCGTCTAACCTCAATACCCCATGAAAGTAACCACGAAAGTAACAAACTTCTAAGTCTATCGTAGAGTAGACTGACTGTAGTACCGTTGGATTTACTGGTATAATGAGTGACAGGCTCCAGGGCCTGTTTACCATAACCGAAAAGAAAAATATGGACTTCAGACGGCGAGGAAAATGTGGAAGGCAAGAAACACAAGATACCAACGCCGTCTGTTATCGTTTTACAACCGTAAAGATCAGCTGATCTCCCTTACCACCTGGCCACAACTGCTCGAGGCTCCATTGTAGGGGTTTGTTTGGATTTCTAAGTGAATTATTAAAATAGGGCCTATCGAAATTGGCGCTGTGATTACCAAATAAAATAAGATTTTTTTTGTAATATCAATGAATAGACGCCACACTCAAATCATTCTGATATACTGAGGTTTGATTATTGGTTATTTATTACTATTTATTCAGTACTGAAAATTAATAATATTATAATCTCGTATGGTTTGAATATATGTATTGATCATTCGTATATGACCTGTCATCTTCACACTTCAAGTTAAATACTACACTAACGTTCGACACGTTGAGTGTTGGAGAAGGACCAATATGGATAGCTTATAAACTAAAGTGACTTAATCCAATTTGTAAAATGCATTATGAATAGTGCACATATAAGTGATCGAACTATATTCTAAGTAAATTGTATAGTGTATATCCAAAATCCATTTATGTAGTGGTGCGATATATGTTAAACCTGGACGGATATCGAGAACATTATTCCGGTAAATTGCTAGGGCCAATAACAGGCATAGTGAGGAAAGTTTTACTGGTATTTTGTTTTATCCGAGAACCCTTAGTTTTTAGACCCTCTCCTGCATCAGCTGTAGCTGTCTTGTGGAAAGGGGATACCCCATCGAGAGATTGCAGATTCTTGCAGCGCAGCTCTGACGTCACGAGTTGGTGAAAAGGAAGAGGAGCAGACGACACGAGGGCAGACAGCAGTTGTACAAGGGTTCGTAACACACCTCGGTACAGCGTACGGTCGAATTGAGCGAGGAAACAGTTAAACTATAGGAATAGTCAGCTTGAATTCAGACAATTCCACATTAAAGTTTCAAGAAGCTGTTTTAATCTTCAAGACCAACAATGGTAAGTATTCATCGTTTTTGTGTTTTGTGCAACTTTCCAAAAACCCAATTAGTTATACATTTTATTTTTCACCAGTATCAAAGAAACTGTACCGGTACAAGTATCGGTTATTGTATGGCATTATCTTGTTATGTGTTTATAATCGATAGTTAAGGAATCAACTATTGCGATAGTCATCCGCTTGCTGTTTTAACTATTCTTAACACGTTGAAAGGAATGTCCTCCATGTGAAATAGCATTGGACGGTACAAGATAATATATATTTATTTTATATACCATGGTAGAAATACATCTAATGGTAGAAATACCTATTCCAGCAAATACCAGCAAATTTAGCCCGTCCAATAAGCAGAGAATTATTTTGTCTAGCGTAAACCATTATCACTTGTCTGACAAAGTCTTGTATATATACGGATCTGCATTATGGAGGATGGCGTAAACGAACCTGCTCCATACTGTATTTGAATCAAATACATTAATGTAATCCGTACTTTTTTTGTATAATTCATATGTGCGATACCAATAACCCGAAAAAGGATTGTAAACTATTTTGTACCAACAATATAAACTTCACGATTCACTGGAACGGGAATGATCTTCTTAGAGCCATTCAGGTCTCTGGTCCAACCGTTGCAATGGCCACTGCATCATGTCAACGGGAAAAGAAACATGTATACGTATCTGTAACGTAGATTCGTAAATGTTCAGACAAATTTACTCGGAATATCTCAACATGAAATGACTTGAGCATCCATCTCAGACTCAAGCAGACGTCGTGTTGATACAGACGGGTCCACCACATGGCCTGGACTCGGTATAATAACGTGAAAACACTGATACACCTGATAAGATAAGGAAAGAAAGAGCGAGAGTGATCGAGGAGACGTACGTACAATCCCATCGGTTTTTATTAAAACCCCAGAGTATTGAGGGATATCGAGTTTTAGAGCACTTGATTGGTTGATTAAAATTTTCAAAAATACGTTATTTTCCTTATTTGGTGGAGAAAATTGGAAGAACATCCAGTAGTCAATCACAGGGATTATGTGAGGATTTGGGCCATCCATTTTGCAGCCATGATCCATTGTTTACGTATAAAAAAAAAAAAACAATATCACAATGTTCTTGGCTAACCGTCAGTTGGCCAAATTATCCCTTCTTCTCTCGACGTCCGTTGTTTAGTTCTTCAAATCTTTAACGGTCTAATGGATTTCTGTCAAATTTGGTACATATGTGGATTATAATGATTTTCTTTTAATTTTTTTCTTCATTTTTCTACTTTAAACTTGGTAGAGTGATCAAATACGAGTTGTCTTCCCCGATTATTAGATTTGGGTCTGGTAACTGGCGTTCGGAAGCGAGAAGTCAGTTACGAATATTTGGCTACTGTGTCGTCCCGAGTATGAACGTGCAAAATTTCCTCCATTTACACAATCGTATTGCGGAGAAACAGCATAAAGACTAACTATAACGTAGCGTCATACATTATTGTTTCTATATCTAATCTTACAAAAGTTAGGATTCTGGGATTGCCAGATGTTGTGTTGTATTATGGAGCACGCCTGCATCTAATACTATCCACTTATCTAGTAATACTGTTGAAAGGATCAGATTACAAAAATCTATTATTCTTTCTACTCTGAAATTCTCGATGCTCTTGTAGTGAAATAGAAACACATGTTTCAATAATTACTCTCTTTAACTGACTTGCTTTCAAGATCCTAGAATATTGGGAGTTATACATCTGCACATGTTCGGTTAAATATCGACAGATATCTGTTAAAAGGACCACGTATCTTTAGATTGGTAAATGGCCCCAGGTCAAGTGCAATACAGAAGTACCAAAATAAAATACTTCCACTACAAGAAATTGTTCAATTGGCCTGAAGTATAATATTATATTGTATACTTAGCAAAATTTCAAGGCACTGGGTGTCATGATTCTCGAGTAACAGTAACGATTTTTCGTGCAAAATAGTTGATTCTGTAAAGGAGAAAGGCCGAGTAACTGTACATTCGTGAAAAAGAATCGACGAGGCGCGAAGCGCCGAGTCGATTCTTTTTCATGAATGTACAGTTACGAGGTCTTTCTCCGACTTAAACGTTAGTCCAACGATAATGCATTTACTTCTTCGTCTTACACGAAGAATGAAATGAGCTATGTCAAACCGAACAAATTGCCATGATATATGCCCAGGTAATTACATGTGTGGAACCATTCGAACAAGAACTGCAAAGGGCCAAGTACGCACACTGTGCCCGATTTGACGGCGTCCTACATGATGGACAGTCCATTACATGGGAAGGAATTTACGCATACGCCTACCGGGGCTGCTGTTTATCTATTCAACACAGAAAAATCGTTCCTCGATATCGAAGGCGATAAAAAACTTACACAATGGCCGTATTGTGTAACACATCGAGGTTGTTTCAGGACAAAACAACATATTTGCACACGAAACAAAACTTCCACAACCCGTTTGACTGGTCCGAAACTCTCACGTTATCGTTACAAAGATTTGTAACAAAAATTATATGTAATTGATATATACGTGTCACAATCTACATTACGTGAAACGCATATGAAGCAAAACATGCAGACATACAAATTACATATCCATATGTCGATACGCATGATCTCATACCAGGCCCATAATTAACGGAATGTCTGACAGGAATTCACCTTTACCGGTACACATTTCACTTGTACCCACACATATACGTACGACAGAAAATTAATGTGTTACGATGTACAGACGCGTCATATTTTGACTGCTTAGTCTGCAATCAACGTCCAGCAGGCGACAACCAAAGATTAGACCTATATTTGAGGCAGTCGGTGTTTTAATGTATGTATATCAGAAGGCATGTAGTGTAACGCTCACAAAAAGAAATCGTCACCGAATGTAGAGAAACTACAGTTCGCGACTGGACGACTCTTCGATACCCGTATTCCACATGTCATAATAACCGTTAACATAAATAGAACACTTTTCGGAGTTAAAGGCTTATGCCATTCCTAGATGTATATGCAATTTGCACATTTATTACATTGTATTCGGCATGGTATCTTTCTGGGTTGTGTTTTTTCGATCGTCTACTTTTTTTTCCTACAGAACATTACTTAATTCCACCTGTTAGTTCCGGCTGAATTGAATAAGTTCAATTCGCTTGTTGCAGTGCTGTTTGGGTTTGTCATTGTACATTTCAGGAGACCGACATCGATATTACCCCATTTACTAGTCGTTCGTGTCTTCTTACATGCGTTACCTGACGGACGCGTTTCTTTCCAGAAAAAGAATGTACACTTGCTGTACATTCGTGAAAAAGAATGTACACTTGCTGTACATTCGTGAAAAATAATGTACACTTTCAACAATAGTGTGACGTCACAACTAGCGTTTAAGAAGGATTACATAACCCGACCATAGTCATTCATTTGCAGCTGATGATGGACCAGAAGGCTATTGAAGAAGACCGATCGAGACCTATTTTATTAGGTCAAATTACGTTTTAAGATAGACTAGCACATTACCTGTCCACCTTTGCAACTTAACCTCATTTTACAGCTAGCGATGGACCAGAAACAGTCAAACATGACCGACCTTGGCCTATTTTCTCAAGGTTGAATTATATTGTGAAAGTAGATCCACTGCTGTTGGCAGGTGTCTTGAATGGTTAGAGCTGTCCTATCCATATCCACACTACAGATGTATCAACCACCTCGCTGGGGGTCTAATAATACCCCAGCCACCAGTCAGATTTTTGGACCGAATTCGGGACCTTCGCGCACATCGCCGGAAGTGACATCATATATAGTAAAATAGATGTTTGCCGAACATTTCGATTACTTTTCAAGTCTGCATAATACCTCTGTTGACCTAGCGTTAAAAAGAATTATCTGGATATTATTTTTCCTGTTTATCTGGAAAGAGCATATGAAAAGTAGTTCGCTCATGTGCAAAACTGAAGGAGTTGTTCAGCCGGATTCAAACTGAACCGTGCGTACGCGGGTTTTCCCCCATACGTCATAGCAACGTAGTAGAGGTCAACTTCCGCTATTGGAGGCAGCGATGAGAAATGAGCCTGTGAAATGGAGCATGCGCTGTGGGGAGGATGCAGATGTATATGCTTATTGGCCAAAATCCTGCCGAACACGAGTAACCTTGATCTAGTTTCGGAGGATAAAATTATATGGTAGTGATGTAACAAAATAACTCTTGAAGGTTGAGCTAGCTTCTTCAGTTTCACATCATAGCTCTGCTTTGCTTTATTGACCTTGACTTATTTTCCAAAGTCAAAGTATGTTTGTCTATCACATTATTTCTTGGAGCTCAATAAACGAGCCAGTCAATGCTTTTCTAATGACACCCGGTTATGCGAACTTTGCACACGGCCAGTTGCGATTTAATAGTTCAGTTATACCGGTCATTATTAATCCAGTGGGATAACCGGTGCAAAAATTCCGTTCATGAAAAAAAAACAAACAAACAAACAAACAAACAACAAAAACTCATTCTCACCCATGACCCTTTGAGCTTCTAACATGCAGAAAGATGGATCATTCGCAATTCTCTGAATGAAAAACCACCCCTAATCCCAGCTCCACTGCTGGTTGATACTGGCTGATCTCCGATTCAACCTTCCCACGGTTATTTTAAGAAAGGTCAGAGGAAACCGAGTAGAACTCATGAGTCTAAGAACTTCAAAATATCTATCTGTATGTTCCACGTGAATGCTGTCAGAGGTGATGTTCTCAAACCATCTGCTCGGAGAGTTAGCATTCTCTTGTCATCAGTGGAAGCTGGAGCATCCGTATCTTCTCCTGCGTCTCTTAACCACTCCAGGTTTTAATAAGCTTGAAGAGATCTCCAGAGGTTTCACTACAAGTTTGCGGAGAAAAAATTCAAAATAAATCGGTCGAGTGTGTGTGTGTGTGTGTGTGTGTGTGTGTGGAGGGGAAAGGGGACTCGGAGGGGGGATTTGCGGGAGAGCCAAATAAAACATGGTATGCCAAATAGGCAACTAAGCGGGGAAATATCATGCACACTTCCAACTTCCGAACAGCGCATGTCAGCTGAACGACTGTCGTCTGGCTACATTTCCTGCCCGCAATTGAAATATCATTAACACGCTCTCAGCGTTGAGATTACCGTCTTCTATCGTTGTAATTAATGCATTAACAAAATATCTCCGAAAATCTGTTTATTAATAACCTACACTGATTTCACTGATAACGAGTTTATGTTATTGATTTTTGTTTATGTTTCGCGTGAATATAGTCCATGCGTATGAACTGCCGTAGTGAGTGATGCAGTGGATGTATTACCGACGGTGGAGGGGTGACAGCTTGTCAGGCGATCACTTGTCGACTGCACAGCATTGTCGCTGAACGCAAATCAAAGTGCCGTTTTCTAATTAATTGTTCTTGATATGCTAAAGGTGCGTGATGGTGTGACAGTCTTTCTGTCACCAGGTTAGTTAGCGAATAAAACAATGTACCTGCTGTTTATCACTCACTTGCCTGTCCCCCCTACATCGCTGTACTGTTTGGAAAGTCCCTTTTTCAAATCGAGAATTGACCAATCGAAACATCAGTTCGCCAGTAGATTGTTTCATCTATCTACTCGACTGCGGTCAGGGGTGTGTTACCCCTGTTATGAGGATGACACACTCCTTCTTTACATCAGGCAAGAATCCATCTTCCCTTTTCTCCAGATTTCCTCTGTTAGTGTCTATGTGACACAGATAAGAGGGGTCATGTGTAGGCCGGATTGGGAAAAACGAGTTACATGGCGTGTTCGCACGACCAGTGCCCATCGCGGTGTGATGGGATGCCCAAGTACATCCATCTATCCATCCATTATGGACTCCACAATGAAAGTAAAGCATGGTTATACCATTCAGATGTGAATAGCATTCAACAAAATTTTCCTCCAAACAAAATGTAACATTTGGTGCCCGGTTGATACCCGGTTGATACCAGATAGCATTTTGATCATACAAACGCCATAAATATCAGGGTAAAGATTAGCTAAGATTCATAGCGTCTCCCTTGGGAGGGTCCAGGGGCCGCCTAGGCCCCGGAAGCTCCAGGGGTCTTAGATGTCCGGAGAGGCGTTCTAGCGTATTTCCGAGCAATAAAACAAGAAATCCTCACCCGTGTAAACCCTACTGGTGTTGCCTGTTTTTCCAACATTTATTAAATATTCATCGTCAAACAAAATGATGTTCGGAAGTATAAATAATTTAAATATATATCAATCCAAATATATTCAATCCAAAGGTTCATTAAGCTTCGATCATGTCACTGGCACAGAGATTTTGTCTACTTGTTATTCATGTACCGTATATTGAAAATTCTATCGCCGTCAGCGAACGTTCAACTTCTGCACTACCGGTACGTGGGGTGAAAACTTACCTCGGTCCACTGCATGCTCCTGTATGTCCATAGGGAGGAACCGATTCTCGTTGTTGACGAATTCATTCGCTATATCAACCAAGGTGATGGAATACGTAAGTAGTATGTAGTAAGGATCTGTTACATAAACCCCCCCACTGCGCATGCGCGAGAACCTGTTTTGACGTCACAGCGACCTGTTTTGGGGGGGTATTGGGGGGTGTGCGCATGCGTGAGTTTATGGAAATGAGTTGATGCGAATGAGGTGTGTGGGTTTTCAAAATGGCGGCTTGTTTTTGTATGGTGGGGGTGGTCGGATTCAAGATGGCGGCTTGTTTTTGTAGGTTAGGGGTGGTCGGATTCAAGATGGCGGCTTGTTTTTGTATGTTAGGGGTGGTCGGTTTCAAAATGGTGGACAACTTCACACCCAGTGCACTGACTGACCTTACCTCCACGAAAAAAAAGTTCCGGCAAAAAAAAAAAAAAAAAATGTATTCATGCGCGGTGATGCGGTTTGGCCGTGGTTTTGGCGGTGATTCGGTCTCGGGAAAAAGCTTCCGCGGAGAAAAAGTAGTCCCTAGATAAAATGGTCCGATGGGGTCGAGTGAGGTATCAAATTGAAGGTAAAGTGACGGAGCATCTAATGGGATGGGTGTGGGGTTGAACTATCGGCCTTCTGCGCATGCGCGGCGGGCGAAGGGTGTGAAAATAGCCTTTTTGGGGTTAGAGGCGTCCCTAATGGCCCAATCGGATCGAGTAAGGTATCAAATTGAAGGTGACGTGAAGGGGCATAAGATAGACTGGGTGTGGGGTTGAACTATCGGAATTCTGCGCATGCGCGGTGGCCGAAGGGTATGGAAATAGACGTTTTGGAGCTAGGGGAGCCCCTAATGGACCAATGGGGTCGAGTGAGGTATCAAAGTGAAGCATTCGTGAAGGGGCATCTGATGGACTGGGCGTGGGGTTGAAATATCGGCATTCTGCGCATGCGCGGTGACCCAAGGGTATGGAAATAGACGTTTTGGAGCTAGGGGAGCCCCTAATGGTCCAATGGGGTCGAGTGAGGTATCAAAGTGAAGCATTCGTGAAGGGGCATCTGATGGACTGGGTGTGGGGTTGACATATCGGCCTTCTGCGCATGCGCGGTGGCCCAAGGGCATGAAAATAGCCTTTTTGGAGCTAGGGGAGCCCCTAATGGTCCAATGGGATCGAGTGAGGTATCAAAGTGAAGCATTCATGAAGGGGCATCTGATGGACTGGGTGTGGGGTTGAATTAGGGTCATTCTGCGCATGCGCGGTGGTCCAAGGGTATGGAAATAGCGGTTTTGGAGCTAGGGGAGTCCCTAATGGGCCAATGGAGTCGTATGAGGTATCAAAGTGAAGCATTCGTGAAGAAGCATCTGATGGACTGGGCGTGGGGTTGAAATATCGGCCTTCTGCGCATGCGCGGTGACCCAAGGGTATGGAAATAGACGTTTTGGAGCTAGGGGAGCCCCTAGTGGCCCGATGGGATCGAGTGAGGTATCAAAGTGAAGCTTAGGTGAAGGGGCATCTAATGGACTGGGTGTGGGGTTGAATTAGGGTGATTCTGTGCATGCGCGGTGGCCCAAGGGTATGGAAATAGACGTTTTGGCATCTAGGGGAGCCCCTAATGGTCGAATGGGGTCGAGTGAGGTATCAACGTGAAGCCTAGGTGAAGGGTTATTTGATGGCTGGGTGGGTGCATGTAAAATTTTTCCTGAAAAAAAAAAAATACGGAACACGGACTTTATCGAAAAACCTGGGAAAATGCCTATATGGGGTATGAGGGGTATATAGGTCGCCGGGCTTAACGGGGCTTGTCTATCAACAGAGTTATCTTCCCCTAGTTCCAGGGTGGGTGTATGTAAAAATTTTCCTGAAAAAATACGGAATACGGACTTTATCCTAAATTACGGGAAAATGCCTATATGGGGTATGGGAGGTATAGGACCATCCTGGGAAACGTACTTCTATACATTTGCGGTAGGGTTGTGAGGTCTCGTTTTACTCGTCTCGTCATTTAGAACATGATAGGAAGTGTCCCCGTGCGAATCGGTGAAATTTTTGAAAAAAAGTCACCGAGCCCCATATAGTCCCATACTGAGGGTATAGGATCAATGTTTGTCCCCCTGGGAAACGTACTTCTATACATTTGCGGTAGGGTTGTGGGGTCTCGTTTTACTCGTCTCGTCATTTAGAACATGATAGGAAGTGTCCCCGTGCGAATCGGTGAAATTTTTGAAAAAAGTCACCGAGCCTCATATAGTCCCATACTGAGGGTATAGGACCGATGTTTGTCCTACTGGGAAACGTACTTCTATGCATTTGCGGTAGGGTTGTGGGGTCTCGTTTTACTCGTCTCGTCATTTAGAACATGATAGGAAGTGTCCCCGTGCGAATCGGTGAAATTTTTGAAAAAGTACGATATAGCCTCATATAGTCCCATACTGAGGGTATAGGACCGATGTTTGTCCCCCTGGGAAACGTACTTCTATGCATTTGCGGTAGGGTTGTGGGGTCTCGTTTTACTCGTCTCGTCATTTAGAACATGATAGGAAGTGTCCCGTGCGAATCGGTGAAATTTTTGAAAAAGTACGATATAGCCTCATATAGTCCCATACTGAGGGTATAGGACCGATGTTTGTCCCCCTGGGAAACGTACTTCTATGCATTTGCGGTAGAGTTGTGGGGTCTCGTTTTACTCGTCTCGTCATTTAGAACATGATAGGAAGTGTCCCCGTGCGAATCGGTGAAATTTTTGAAAAAAAGTCACCGAGCCCCATATAGACCCATACTGGGGTATAGGTTCAATGTTTATCCTACTGGGAAACCCACTTCTATACATTTGCGGTAGGGGTGTGGGGTCTCGTTTTACTCGTCTCGTCATTTAGAACACGATAGGAAGTGTTGCGGAGCGAATCGGTGAAATTTTTAAAAAAAGTCACCGAGGCCTGGGTAGGCCCATAGGCCTATACTGCATGGCTATGGGTGTATAGGCCCATACGGGGTGGACATGTTGGAGTCTAGGTGGGCCACTCATGGTCCAATGGGGTCCAGTGAGGTCTTATTTTGAAGCTCTCGTGGAGGAGCACTTGACTACACTAATGGTTCGTCCGTGTTCAATAGTCTGCGCATGCGCAGTCTGGCCGTAGTATAGAAAACAGGCATTTTGGGTGCTATGTAGGGGTGTTTGGGTTAGAGATGAGCTAATCACGGTTCGAATGGGTCGTGTCAGGTGTCAAAGTGAAGCTTGTGTGGGGTAGAGTCAGAATGGTGTGTTTTTGAATGCATGTCGCGTCAATCTGCGCATGCGCAGTTGGTTGTAGTAAGTAAAGTGGCCATTTTGGGGCAGCGAAGGAAGTTATTTGGGGTCGAGATGGGCTAATCACGGTTCGAATGCGTCCTCGAAGGTGTCATCTTGTAGTTCTCGGGGTGTACATTCCGATTTGAGGGATGTTCGCGTCATCTGTGACGTCATCGGTGACGTCATCGGTACGAGTAGTAGCGAAAGTGGGCATTTTCGGGCAGTACATGAAGGTATTTGGGGTCGAGATGGGCTATTCACGGTTCGAATGCGTCCTGGAAGGTGTCATCTTGTAGTTCTCGGGATGTACATTCCGATTTGAGGGGTGTCCGCGTCATCTGTGACGTCATTGATGGCGTCATCGGTACGAGTAGTAGCGAAAGTGGACATTTTGTGGGTGCGTGAGGGTGAGTTTGGTGTAGAGATGCACCATCCTTAGTCCGAATGCGTCGTGTGAGGTGTCATTTTGTAGCTCTCGGGGTGTACATTCCGAATTGAGGCATGTCCGAAGTATCTGTGACGTCATCGATGACGTCATCAGTAGGAGTATTAGCGAAAGTGAGCCTTTTGGGCAGTGCAGGAAGGTATTTGGTGTAGAGATGGACCATCCGCGTTGCGAATGCGTCGTGTGGGGTATCATGTTGTAGCTCTCGGAGTATAGACCCTGATTTCAGGGAAATTTATAGCATCTGTGACGTCATTGGTGACGTCATTAGTACAAGTTGTAGCGAAAGTGGGCCTTTTTTAGCAGTGAAGGATGTTATTTGGTATAGAGATGGACCATCCGCGGTCCAAATGGACCGTGTGAGATGTCATCTTGTAGCAACGCCCACCAACACCATTCTTAATGCTTCAACGCCCTGGTGAAATAGCTCAGAAGCTCTGATATTCCATGGAATTGTCAATAATTCTTCGAAATGCGGTGATGCCCGTCAACGCCCGTCGTTACACCTTAACACTCTAACATAACGCCATGATATAGACCAGAGAGAGAACAACAAGGATGACACATGAGAGAACAACAACAACAAGAAGTTTTTTTCATATAGTTTATTTTCCCCAATGTTACATCATACCCACGCTGGGGAGCCGCGTTGGGTATATTTACAATTCAAGAAGATTCTTATCCAATCAGAGGCCACCATTTGCATGTTTCATATTCGTTCCTGTCCGTTAGATGTATTCTTGTCCAATCAGAAGTCTCCATTTCAGAAAGTGCCATCTGAACCGTTTATCCTAATCATCGTTGGGCAGGCCAGGATACCGTTGAGGCAACATATCCTCAGATAGTTGTTTGCGCATTCTGAGTATCTATCAGTGCATGGGTGAATACTTTCATCCGTTGGAGGTGGTGGTCAGTTTAACCACGAAGAACGCAGCATTGGTCATTATCTCCACTATCCACTTGGTGTTACAATTCAAGAAGACTTGTCCAATCAGAGGCCACCATTTGCATCTGTCATATTCGTTCCTGTCCGTTAGATGTATTCTTGTCCAATCAGAAGTTTTCATTTCAGAAAGTTTCATCTTCGGCCATGTTCGCTTTGAACCGTTTATTCTAATCATCATCGGGCAGCCCAGGATA
>JAVTVY010045190.1:0-22150 GCA_036873755.1 Hanleya hanleyi | reverse complement strand
AACATCATGATGTCTTGCCGGCATCATTGAAAATTGTTGACCGCTTCTTCTCTTGCAGGAAACAATCCTATGTTTATGTATACTTTTGTCTTTTTGAATTTGGTGCTAATACTGTTATATGGAAATGGAATAGGTCTTTGGATTATGGACGCGGATATTCTCTAATGGACGACGGCTGGATTATGAATGACGGACTAGACGCTTGTAACTTACAGGATCTACCTTAAGGTGGCATGATACTTACAGGATCTACCTTACGGGGGCATGATACTTACAGGATCTACCTTAAGGGGGCAGGATACTTACAGGATCTACCTTACGGGGGCATGATACTTACAGGATCTACCTTAAGGGGGCACGATACTTACAGGATCTACCTTACGGGGGCATGATACTTACAGGATCTACCTTAAGGGGGCATGATACTTACAGGATCTACCTCAAGGGGGCATGATACTTACAGGATCTACCTTAAGGTGGCATGATACTTACAGGATCTACCTTAAGGGGCATGATACTTACAGGATCTACCTCAAGGGGGCATGATACTTACAGGATCTACCTCAAGGGGGCATGATACTTACAGGATCTACCTTAAGGTGGCATGATACTTACAGGATCTACCTTACGGGGGCATGATACTTACAGGATCTACCTTAAGGGGGCAGGATACTTACAGGATCTACCTTACGGGGGCATGATACTTACAGGATCTACCTTAAGGGGGCACGATACTTACAGGATCTACCTTACGGGGGCATGATACTTACAGCATCTACCTTAAGGGGGCATGATACTTACAGGATCTACCTCAAGGGGGCATGATACTTACAGGATCTACCTTAAGGTGGCATGATACTTACAGGGATTCACTCTTAAGGGGGCATGATACTTATAGGGTCTCACTTTTTACGGGGCATGATACTTACAGGATCTACCCTAAGGGGCATGATACTACAGGGATTCACCCACGGGGGCATGATACTTACAGGATCTACCTTACGGGGGCATGATACTTACAGGATTCTTAAGGGGGCATGATACTTACAGGATCTACTCCAAGGGGCATGATACTTACAGGATCTACCTTACGGGGGCATGATACTTACAGGATCTACCTTAAGGGGGCATGATACTTACAGGATCTACCTTACGGGGGCATGATACTTACAAGATCTATCTTATGGGGGCATGATACTTACAGGATCTACCTCAAGGGGGCATGATACTTACAGGATCTACCTTATGGGGGCATGATACTTACAAGATCTACCTTACAGGGGCATGATACTTACAGGATCTACCTTAAGGCAGCAGGTTACTTACAGGATCTACCTTAAGGGGGCATGATACTTACAGGGATTTGACAGAGACATAATGAGATGGCAGGTTTTGAACGAGCTAAAACTGAAAAAGTCCCATATACTTCCACAAAGGAGAATGACGACGATAATAAATATTCATAAGGGTGAAAAATAAAACAGCATCACTGATTGGCCACCGTTGTTTATTATGACGAGTTAGTCATCAAGGTTAGATACTTTGGTAGTTTATGCTCGCGTTACGTGAAATATTCAGGAATTTGGAAGCAGGTTTTACCATTTTCTGACCATTTCTCTTGGAGTACACCAAACACATTTGGTGTTAAATCGCGCATTTTTCGTCAATTATTTTTCTTCCTCTCCTGATTTCATTTTACCCGTATTACAAAACAAACCAACAGTATATAAGTCAGATTTATTTAAATTTTGGCTTTCTGAAAATGTATAGTTTTAATTAGGTTTTACTCAAAGTAAACGGAAAAAAAAATTGCAAAAGTAATCCATCACATGGGAACTCAGTGACACGTCAAAATCCGTCTTCATGGATTAGGCGAACACCCGTCAAAACACGCTTACATGGGGATCGACACAAGTCGTCAAAACCCGCTTACATGGGGGAAAGAGTTAAAGCGTTAAAGTTATCCATCAAATCCTAACTGAGAATGGTCCAGACAAGCATGTTGATGTACCAGTAGTTTTGATGATTCCAAAGTGGTATCAACAATATCTTGAATATTTGTAGAGTGAAGGTATAGTTATCGTCATCTTGGTGGTTTGAAAGACTCATTTGCCTATGGTATAGGCAGATAAACATTGAACATTTCTCTATCAGTACAACTGTACGGATATGGTATAGAGAGGGTTTTAAAGTATTGGAGTTGTCCATCAAATGGTACATGTTACTGACATATGGTCTGTACTTACATGTAGCATATATTGATGTTGATGATAAAGGGCAATAACTCAAGGGAAAATCATCATAATTCTCAAAAAGCATGAAAGTGCACATCTACAAAACACTGAGCTTTAATACAAACAAAAATTTCTACAGCAATTAATAACAGAAATACACCAGGGCAACAATGTACGATAGCAATAAAATCAATATAGTCGTCAATTAAGGGACATGAACAAAAGGGGTAAAACAAACCCCGTGACAGTGCCTATCTACTAGTAGATGTAACCTTTGATCAAACAGTAACTGAGATATGGGGCGGACAAACATACATAGACGTTGATCATAAAAAAGGGGCCAGAACTCTGGCAGAAAATCATCGAAACCTACAAAAAAAACCTCATAGTGCACATCTGCAAGGTACTAAGTAGCTTCCATGTAATTTTATGAAGTTGTCAATGAAATAGTAGCAGAGATATCAACCAGACAATTTTGGCCACATTGACAGACAGATGGATAGAAATACCAAGTGATTCCTACACTAATAAGGGGTGGGGGGATAAAAAAATCATGATGAAAAAGAAAAGCGGGACGAACAGAACACCTTAAATCCATCCCCCACCGTTAAATTCATGTATTTCATTTTATTTTTGGCTTTTCACATCATGGTATGTATGTAAACAAATATGAAGGAATGTTTGGCTCACCTAGGTTGTTCCCCTTGACTACCCTGAATGGAACTGGCATCCCCTGTGCTAGAACTCTTACTTCTGTTACTACCCACACTGGCTGACCTTTCCTGTGAAACCAATAGTTAATCATTTAAAGAAAAGACTTCTCAAATTTTGCATAATCTAGAGACAACTGAAGCCAGATGAAAACTGTTAGGCTCACTAAAAAAATTGACTGTTTATTGTGCCATGCTCATCAGATATTCACAGATGATTTTGTCAGATATTTTGTTTTATTTACTGAAATATCCGATCCAAGCACTGAATGTTAAAATTCTGAGGTGGTGTTGTTTCTCGGGTTTGCTCGGCAGTCTCGCAATGGAAAGTTCCCAGAGCATGAGTGTATGTATGATCAACACAGAAAGTTTCCAGAGCGCGATTGCTGAGAAGGGTCTTACATATTCCTCACTGGTTGAGACTTGATGGTACACAATCAATTAATAATCTCAAACCAATGACTTTATATAAGATTAATGACACTATTCATACATAAATCTATCTCACCTGGGTGGTCTATTATTGACAGGTTTGACTGTCAATTTCAATGCAGCTGCGAGACGCCTCATTAGGTGCCTCATTTAGTTGCCTCTTACGACAAAATCCCTGAGGGACTGAGGCCGATTCTTACCATGACCTGAAGTGTGCACGATGACAACCCAGGTCAATGCCCAGGAGCCCCATGGATCGGGTGTAAATCATTCCCATCCACATAATAGTAATGATTAACCAGTTACGGGCAAACAAGGGTAACAAACAGGACAGTATACACGTGAATATTAAAACTTCAATCAAAGTACTATAGCAGCATATATTGCTGCTGATGATAAAGGACCATAACTCCATGGAAAATTACCAGAATGAGTTTAAAATAAAACTGACAGTGCAAATCCACAAGATACTCAGCATCTTCAATGCAGCTGGTCCGGACGAGCATACACATGTTGAAAATGTTATGGATAAAGGGCCATAACTCTTGAGAAAATCATCAAAACAGGTAAGAAACCGGACAGTGCACACCTACATAACACTAGTCAAATACTAAGAAAAGTTGAAAGATACTGCCACGGCACTGTAGCTCATCTGGCTGTACCTGGAGAAAGTAGCTGTAAAAAATTTTTACTAAAGAACTGCAATAGATGAGTTTCTAACTTGTGTTGTCCCCCCTGAACACTAAATGATCCACGCAGTAATTTCCTGAAATTTCATGATAACAAAGCTTCATGGGAAATTCAAGATGCGGCCATATTGGATTTTCGAAATGGACCAAAAAAGGTATCTTGCACAACTGGACCACAAGGGGAACCTGTGTACCAAATTTGAGAAAGATCCATTTTTTAGTAGTTCCTGAGAAATCGCGATAACAAGGTTTCATGGGGAAATCCAAGATGGCCACCTGGTGGCCATATTGGATTTTCGAATCAGAGCAGAAAAGGTATCTTGCACAACTAGACCCCATGGGGAACCTGTGTACCAAATTTGAGAAAGATCCATGCAGTAGTTCCTGAGAAATCGCGATAACAAAGTTTCATGGGGAGATCCAGAATGGCCACCTAGTGGCCCATATTGGATTTTCGAATCGGACCGAAAAGGGTATCTTGTACAACTAGACCCCAAGGGGAACCTGTGTACCAAATTTGAGAAAGATCCATGCAGTACTTCCTGAGAAATCACGATAACAATGTTTCATGGGGAAATCCAAGATGGCCTCCTGGTGGCCATATTGGATTTTCTAATCGAATCAGAAAAGGTATCTTGCACAACTAGACCCCAAGGGGAACATGTTGTAAGATATCAGCATCTTATGATAATTGGTTTTCTACAATTAAATATTGCATGATAGTTTTGATGTCATATATGATGCCTGCCTGTATGGTTTTATAACGTCGTAATACCCCGGTAAATGTTGTGATTTGTTTGACATTTCAGTATCCTGTTTGGAATGTTAAAAGTATGGAGGAATGTTTTTAACCACATTTATTTGTGAGAATCAATTGTGAACATATAAACCGTTTATGTAAGTTTGACGAATGGTTTATTCAATGTGACAGTTCTGTGATATGTCTGTCCAAATAGTACTTAAGCTAAGTACATCCTTGTCGGGTTAAACTGACATTGTAAATGTATAAAACGGAATGAACGGCATATTACAGGCAGATTGTAACACCACGTCTCCCTGATGGTAGTCCCATCTTGTATCATAGAAGCTCATGCTTCCAATAATAGTGTGCTAACTCCAGTTTCGGAAAAATGACGGACTACAGAATAGTCTGGATGTTGATGTGGTTACCCTAGTCTGCCTACCAAATAGTGCCGGTCGTTCCTAATTTAGGTGGACTGAATCTACAATAAATCGGCTTAATATTCAGCAGACGTTTTCGTTGTATCCTCTCTCATTTAAAGACGTTGTCAAGACTTCGGTATCTTTAGAAGCCGGACCTTTTGGAATCTATTATTGTCAGGTTTTGTGAAGACGATCCCTGTGTCTTGAGACGACCAATGCGTTACAACATCTTATAGATCACGCGCACAAGCCCTGTCGTCTTATAAGACCGCAAATTTCACAATGGCGAGCCTTGCCAGGATAAAGACAATTGTCTTTTGGATACAACTACAAGACCGTGGGACGACAACCAGAATACGAGCTGCTGACGTCCCTTGGCGACCGGTCTTGATGCTGGATCATGTTGCCCTCCGTTCCTGGACCCACCGTCTTCCCTCTTCCTTCTTTCTTCTGCGGTCGGTGCGGGGAGCCCATGGCCCTTAATTATCTTATTATAATTTTTTGGATAGTACTCCAGAGTGGTGGAATAGTCGTCATCTTCCTTCTCCGTCTTTCTTCTTGTGCGGCGGGCTATTTCCTTCATGACTCGGAAATCTTGACGGATCTCGTCTTCTTCCGTCTCCTCTGGTGTTACAGTGACGTCAACAACTGCCGTGAGTGATGTCCATCTCAGTGATAAAATTTCGACCCAAACACCGTTCATCCTATAACAGCGACATGTTTTTCCTCTTCCTTGGTGACGTGACAGCGTGTGCCAGAAACCTCTGGAACGATTCCATTCCATGGAACAATATCTATACAGGTACAGTTTGATTCGTTTAATTTAATAGAGCCTTGTAAATGGCCGTAGTGATTAAAAAAATAACTGTGTTGTGGTATATTCTCTGCCTGGACTTCCCTGGACTTTCTGTCTGACGTTGTGAAGTTCCTACTGATTGGCATAGCGCGTGTGATGAACAGTGTGTAATTTACAGGACTGGGTCATGCCTTACGAACTCTAAGACATTGTGCTCTGATAAATTTCTTGGAACATTCTGAACTGAATCCTCAAACAGGTTGGTAACATGTATTGAATAATCATGTTATATGTGCTATAATAATGCCTTATATGAACTTTTGACATCTCTCGTATATTGTGCATGTTTTGGTGTATTGTTGATAATACTGCATGCCCCAGTGAAGTTGATGAATCAATGATAAAACAGATAGATTGCATGGATTCCTTTGTGACTGATAAATTTGGTGATTTGCAGATTGATAAATATAGCCTTTGAAGTTCGTATTAGAATCTTGTAATGTGGATCCACAATGATTTTTTTTTTGATTGTTTTTCTTGTAGGATATTTATCGCGATCAGTTTCCATAATAGCTAGTGTGAGCTAAATGAAACTAGGATAATCGCGTGCTTGGAATAGGCTGTGGAAGCCTGGTGGGTGTGAGCTGATGAGCCCCCACAATTCCTGATTAGGCCATAGAAGCCTGGATATTTGGTTATTTGTTTTTTTTTGTATTGTTGTTTGGATCCTCAGATATATAATGATTTCTCTTGCACTGAATTGGTTTGATTTTCATGAACATGTAATGTGTTGATAAACTATTTTGGATTTGAAGCTGATGTATGAATTTTCCAGCAATTGTTTTGATATTGTGTTTTGAGCGCATTGTTTTGACACGTCCACACTTGTCAGTGACTGGCACGTGTCCCACATACCTAGAGTACATTCATTGAGCAATGATAGTAAATATGGCCTTGTGGCCTTACGCAATGAATATGGACTACGGTAATTGAATAAATTGTTTCCGGTATTCGACCGATATTTCTGATAATGACCTTGGCTATTCATAATGGACTATTCTATGACCCTTCGGGTCGGTTATTTGTGAGGATTAGTTATCAAGTTTAGATTTATACAGATAACGTATAAACCATTTATGTAGTTGTCACTGGACTGGCAGGGTGCATACTGCCTGTTCCTAAAGGAGGGAGATGTGTTGGTTTTCCCTTTTGTCTGGTCTGATCAACCAGCTAAGTGGTACAACACATCTGGCTTCTTCGCCCATTCATCTTTTTCTGGACATTTATTTTCTTGTATATTCTTATTGTAGTTGTATGGTCCTTTACAAGGTGCCATTCAACTTAGAATAGTGGAGATATGTAAGATATCAGCATCTTATGATAATTGGTTTTCTACAATTAAATATTGCATGATAGTCTTGATGTCATATATGATGCCTGCCTGTATGGTTTTATAACGTCGTAATACCCCGGTAAATGTTGTGATTTGTTTGACATTTCAGTATCCTGTTTGGAATGTTAAAAGTATGGAGGAATGTTTTTAACCACATTTACTTGTGAGAATCAATTGTGAACGTATAAACCGTTTATGTAAGTTTGACGAGTGGTTTATTCAATGTGACGGTTCTGTGATCTATCTGTCATATTAGTACCGAAGCTAAGTACATCCTTGTCGGGTTAAACTGACATTGTAAATGTATAGCATTGTATAAAACGGAATGAACGGCATATTACAGGCAGATTGTAACACCACGTCTCCCTGATGGTAGTCCCATCTTGTATCATAGAAGCTCATGCTTCCAATAATAGTGTGCTAACTCCAGTTTCGGAAAAATGACTGACTACAGAATAGTCTGGATGTTGATGTGGTTACCCTAGTCTGCCTACCAAATAGTGCCGGTCGTTCCTAATTTAGGTGGACTGAATCTACAATAAATCGGCTTAATATTCAGCAGACGTTTTCGTTGTATCCTCTCTCATTTAAAGACGTTGTCAAGACTTCGGTATCTTTAGAAGCCGGACCTTTTGGAATCTATTATTGTCAGGTTTTGTGAAGACGATCCCTGTGTCTTGAGACGACCAATGCGTTACAACATCTTATAGATCACGCGCACAAGCCCTGTCGTCTTATAAGACCGCAAATTTCACAATGTGTACAAAATTTGAGAAAGATCCATGAAGTAGTTCCTGAGAAATCGCGATAACAATGTTTCATCGGGAAATCCAAGATGGCTGTCTGGTGACCATATTGGCTTTTTGAATCCAACCTAAAAAAGCTGTCTTGCACAACTAGACCCCAAGGGGAACCTGCACCAAATTTGAGAAAGATCTACGCAGTACTTCCTGAGAAATCGCGATAACAAAGTTTCGTGGAGAAATCCAAGATGGCCACCTGGTGGCCATATTGGATATTCAAATTGGACTAAAGTACATCCATGAAGTATAGTTACTGAAAATAATGATGACAAGATTTCACTGGCAAATTCAAGATGGCCACCATGGCAGCCATATTTAAAATCATATCGACACGGCATGAACATATTCTGGTGTACTCATTGGAGGGAACATGCATGCCAAGTTTCAGCTTTATCAGCCAAGCGGTTTCAGAGAAGAAGGATGTTTACGGAAGACTGACGATGGACGACGGACAATCAGGCCATGACAATGAGCTAAAAATTGGAAGGAGATAATAATGAGTTGCTTACCTTGACTTTTTTCTCCTGTTTGCCTCTTACATAGCTAGCATCCTTAATAATGTTCCTAATCGCCCCAATCCACTGAAGGAGAAAAACAGTTAAGTTGAACATTAATTTTCTCTGACCTGTCTGACAGGACAGCCGATAAATGTCATAAATACCAAATATGAATAATTCAGGAAATCATGTAGTCACGGTAATGAAGCAGCTTTGTAAGTTGAAGGGGGCAGACTGGACAAAAGCACCAAACTTGGTGTGATGCTTCTGCAGCCTCTGAGATTGAAATATTTGCTAGCTAGGCAACTCAACATCAAATCATATGATAATGATATTAGTCAATTTCCAAAATGTACCCCTACAGCCATTCATTTATCTCGATGGGGTAGGTGTTTTATAACAGCTGCAGATTACTCATATTTTTGGTCCAAAATTACATTTACTCATTATTATGGCAGTGTCTTGGGCACATCTGGAAACCGTTTGCTGCTTTTGTCTGGTCTGTCTCCATATAGTCTTTAAATGCTGCTAGGACTGCCCCATTTGTGTAATAATATAATGGTCCAAGTACATCATAACCAGATGATCTTTATGGAGTGAGTCTATAATATCCTATTTTTTTATCGATTAAATAATGATGAAAATATTCACGTAATCCAATTTCTTTGGTTTCTTTTGATGTATTCTGTCTTTTAGAGATGAAGTTGTTATCCCAAGTACAGCTGAATTCATTGTCCAAACTATCACTGCGTACCTGCTCTTGATTATGACGTCACATCAGACCAGCTGCCCAAAGACTCAACGTTACAGAGTAATAGCACTGGGCCAAGTGGTCTGATGTGACGTCCCAAACTGACACCAAGCAAGGGCAGATAGTGTTGTGGATTTCCTATCTGAATTCGGCCGGACATGTGATAACGATGTTGGGGCACTTTTCAAAAGCTGCTAGGAGATGAAGTACTCCAAATAAAGCCAAACAAAATAGACATGCTGATATTACTATTATTACTAACCCATAAAGGATATAAAACATCAAGGAAACATTGAAAAAAAAAACATTTCACCTTTAACTCAGTAGTAATTTTCATTTTTCTGAGCCTTTGGCTGTTTGCCGGAAAGTTCAGGGAAAACATGAATTTGGTGTGGCAATACAACTGAAAATCGTCTTCTCAGAACATATCTTTGTTCACCAATTCTAAAATTTGAGTCAGCTGACTGGACCGTAGTAAATGTATCCCTGATCGTTTTTAGCTTTTGATTGGCTTCAATCCATCAATGATCTCGTACACTGACCAATCATATTACCGGTACATTATGTTACCCGTGGTGGGATAGAATATCTATTACATGGCTTTATGACATTGGATTTTAGAGATTTATGTGATCAGTTTGTTTACCGCATGAACATCTGGCATGATTCCATTTAACTTAAAGTGTAACTGTGGTACTTTTGCAAGCTTACATTATATCCAAGAAAATCTTCCAAATTATAGAATTTATTACTTTTTTCTTGTTTGATGACTTTAATTTGTAACAATTTCAGTGTTATTAATTTTATTATAGTGCACAGCGCCACAAGCATGTCAGAACTTGTGACGTTGTTATCGAACGATAAACCACGTCACAATGCAACATTGTTACAAAACTGTTCCATTCTCTGCATTGCCGTGACGTCCCGCAGACGGTACAGGACGCTCGAAATGTGATGTCGTTAACGTCATCTCTGACGTCAAAAGAGGCAGCGCAAATTTCTCTCCCACTGTATAAATCTGCCTTTGAATCCTCCGAGATAGAATACGAGTGAACTGTTTGGGGAAAACTTCACTACGTTTTGTTATTCACATCGTTATCTTGAATATGGCATATACTTACAAAAGTGCCAGGGTTACACTTTAATAAGTACAATCATTATGATGGTAAATATTCTGATTACAACTGATCTACACTAAGGAAAATCAAAATTGATAGATTTTATTAACTCTCCCCCATGCGTTTTGCAGCAGCGAAGTTTGATCAACCATCATGGGTATTATATTTGATAATAGTGAAAACGCCATATACCATTAAAGAAAGAATATCTTGTCAGAGATCATTTCAAACTTTGCCTGATTTGACGGGTTTTCTGTTTCGTCATTGAATATATGCTGTATGCGGTGAGGAAAATGATGTCACTGAGTGACGTTTGAGTGATGTAGCGACGCTAGCGAATCTGAATGCTGAACAGCTGCAGCCAAGTGATAATGTCATGGCTCATGCCCAAGGTTCGGTAGAGTGGCAGAGCATAACACGGCCCTTCGAAAACCAGTTTCTTCTATTTTCTCATGAATGGTAGAAACAAGGTTAGTTTTTTATCGTCAAACGTGCTTTCATTTTGTTCCTGTTGTAACATATGTCACTTTTGTGGATTCCGAAAGACATCAATTCCAGCCTAGATTTGAGGTTTATCACATCTTTAATATCATCAACAAACTTTGCCCATCTGATTCCAGAACAACTCACCTCATCCCTTTCCCGACCATTCAATGCCTGTATTATGATGGCTCTACAATGGAATAAGATAGGCAGGAGTCATTATAAAACCAGAAACTAAGGAGACCCTGAATTTGATAACATATAACTACATGTAGTATAACAAAGAGGCCCATACAGAGATCAACTAGGACAGAATGTGTCCACAGGAACATATATGCCACGCCTTGCATACACTCCAATCAGGGCAATCCCATTAGTAGAAATACAACTTTCAGCCAAATACGATTCACCCATATTGCGCAACTAATCTGAGTAAACCTAGATGGTATATCAGGGAAATACCATCAAGTGGTAACACCATGAAAAATTTGTGCAAGCGGTTTGCTGTTATTTTCCGAGAGGAAGGGGGGATTTGGTTTAATGTCATACTCAAGGTTATTTCACTCATATAGTGACAGCCCGTTTTGGTTGGAGGAGGAAGCTGATGTACCCGGAAAGAACCACCACCGGTTGACTTGATCAGGTGGGAGATCATTTGGGAGTGGATGAAACACTGTGCATGCTTGCTGAATTGACCACATCGTTGAGTCAGCCTGCTGGCAAGCGCATTCATTTCCAACACTCAAAAGATACGAACACCACAAAAAAAGTCCCCCCCCATTTATTACATGTGCCAATTAAAGCGACACCGATCAACAATGATGCCACAATCATCTACTAAAATGAAACATCATCTTGATTGACCCGCCTGTTGAGACACATTCAATTAAAGTGATCGTAAACCCTCAAGTGAAGTTTCCATCAAATGAAAGACCATTGCCAACATTGTGGGAAAATATTTATTCTAATTTTATTACACAGAGTAAACTGCAATTAAAGCATGCGCTTGCCAGCAGGCTGACTCAACGATGTGGTCTGTTGCAATCATATCTAGGTCCAGTGACGTCACACTGCATTAATATATATTTCAAACTTTGAGTTTCAACACGACTCACTGTTCCAATGTGCATGTTTCACCAAAATCTGGGAGATGGTGAATCATGAGTGTCAAATCAATTTGAATCTTGCATTTAATTTCCCAGATCTTGGAACATGCACATTGGAACAGTGAGTCTGTGTTGAAACTCAAAGTATACATACAGTACAAGGCAGAAATAACTTGATCCTAAACACGAGTTAAAAAAATCATTTTCGCGACTATAATTTATTAATCTCAATGGGAAAATGCGCCTCAATCGCGCAAAAACAAAAGCATAATCGCGACTGATACGCGTCGACCGTTCGCCGTAACTGTAATGATACTGCATGACGCGATCACAACAAGTCGCGTGTTGTAAATAAACGGGTCTGCTACTTGCCGATAGTCTCGTTTGTCAGCCTTGTATGCTCGGATAAATGCGGGAGGATTTTGTTATGGACCGTCTTTTTTTGAAGCAATATATTTGCATGTAGCTTGATTGAAACCCCACTAAATATATATATTTTCAGAAAGCTCATACTTTAATTAATCTGTCCTTAAAAATATCTGCCCATTTGTGTCTAAAATAAAACCGGACCAGGCGAGAAAATAAAACAAACAAAAAAAACTTTGATTTCGGCAACATTACCTTGCATCTATGTCCCAGCCAAACGATAGTTTTCATAAAAAATCTCATCACGATTCGCCCAATTCAAGCAGACGATCGTGCTAAAATACCAGTACATCATCATCTGTGGGTTTTAATCCGACATATAAACCGAGAAACCCTTTATTTCCATTGTAAATCCAACAGTCGGGTCGCTAAAGTTTCCAACGGAACCATTTTCTATGCGATAAATTCACTCGGCACTGAAGACCGACATACAGACAGACAGCCGGCCAATCGCTGCGATTGTCTCACAGACTTTCCTATGATGACCTCATTCTCAACTAATCAGCTTCGCGGTATTAACCAGCTCAGTCGACCTTGTTTTATCGAACGAATATTCATGACGAGGACATGTCTATTCAATCAAATTCTTCGTTATTTCTTTGTTAGTTGTTAAATCACTCATCATAGGTCGAAAGTGGGGGAAATGACCTTTGAAATGAGACCAATATCTCCCACATTCTACCACGGGAAATGAGATTTCGATGGCGTTGAAAATGGTCCAAAAAACGGAAAATTCTTTGCTGATTTTCTCAATTTCCATCACAATGAAGGTACGTCTTCAATAAAATAAACTTCTTATAGGTTTATGGTATATGATTCTTAATAAAATTTGAACGTATATTGCCGATCATTTCGTTATTGAATGGTGTGAACTATCAATGAGCTTTCACTCGACGAACATTTTACTGTGAGGGGAATTTCTTACGTGGTGGTCAATCTTGGCTTGTTCGGCCAACAAGACTCCATCTGACGCGATCAATAAAGTAATCCCTTTTGAAATATGCCTGTGGATCATGCTAAAACCTGAGACGATCGTGTCGACAGCGACATCGGCCGCCTTTACACGCTGACGCGTTTACAGAAAACAGTCAGGTCGAAAGCGCGTGTTCCAAAATTTTTAGTCGCGACTCCTTCAATAAACTAGCGCGGGTCAGTCTCGATTACTTCGCGTTCTACTCGCGTTTAGCATCAAGTTTCTTCTGCCTTGTACTGTACCTTAAGCTTGAATCAAGCACTGGAAAGTGCATACAAAGTTTGAAATACATGTATTAAGGCAGTGTGACATCACTGGACCTAGATATGACGTCACTGGACCTAGATATGACGTCACTGGACCTAGACCACCATAGAATACTATGCTTTAATTGTAGTTTACTCTGGGTAATAAAATCGTAAAAAATTAAAATAAATATTTCCCCACACTGTTTGCAATAGTCTTTCATTTGATGAAAACTTTACTTGAGGGTTTAAGATCACTTTAACATAATAGTTCAATTAAAATTTCTCCATCTATTGGACTTACTTTTTACTAGAAGGAGAACCCAATTGAAATACAAATCTTCTGTCATCGATATCTATTGGTTCCACACGGACCCCATCCCCGTGTAGGTCCAGCACCAGGCTGCCTGCTACCTGAAATAGTTGAAACATGAGATTGATCTAATCAAAACCCCTCGGCTTTCCCCAAGTGATTGTGACCCATGTGTAGTGTGAATTGGGGAAGAGATAGTTCTATGTGGGATGATCAAGATATACCGGTAGTTGGTTACATTCAGGCATGTAGGACAGAAATAGAAAAATTATATATCTGTGAAGGGGCATAAAATATAGGTCGAGGGGAGCCACTTTCGATAGGCGTCTGACTTAGCACTCTGTAAAATAAGAACCGAGACGAATAAGCTGTACCGAACATGGATCTGCAGATTTAACTTGTACATTCAGCTAGATAACAAAATTGGAGATTACATCTGAAAGGGGCATAACTCCATAAGCTGAGGCGAGAAATCCTTTGTTGGCTTCTAGAATACAACAATATAAATAAGTTTCCAAAATATAGTAGGCTATACCAAACACAGTTCTGCAGATAGAGTTGGTTACATTCAGGCATATAGGACAGAAATAGAAATTAATATATCAGTAAAGGGGCATAACTCTGTAAAGTATGGGCCACTTTCGATAGGCGTCGGACTTGGCACTACTGTAAAATAAGAACCGAGACGAATAAGCTGTACTGAACACGGATCTGCAGATATAACTTGTACATTCAACTACAGATACATGTAACAAAATCGAAGATTATTACATCCGAAAGGGGCATAACTCCATAAGCCGAGGCGAGTAATCCTTTGTTGGCTTGTAGAATACAACAATATAAATAAGTTTCCAAAATATAGTAGCTATACCAAACACAGTTCTGCAGATATAGTTGGTTATATTCAGGCATATAGGACAGAAATAGAAATTAATATATCTGTAAAGGGGCAGAACTCTGTAAAATATTGGCCGAGGGAAGCCACTTTCAATAGGCGTCTGACTTAGCACTAGATAAATAAGTGTTGAAAATTTGGTGGTTGTATCTCAAGCGGTTTTGCCTAAAATGCGTTAACGGACGGACGGACGGACGTACATGGCAACGACAATACCCCGAGGCCAAAATGGCCGAGGGGTAAAAAAAACACTCTACATTACCCATTCTTACGGCATCAGATTGAATATACCTTCTACTATTAGTCATCTATTTTGGAGTCGGTAAAATATTAATAGTTTTGGCAATGTTATACACAAAACTGAAATCTACAAAATCATTTTACCTTGATAGCAGTATATAACATTTAGAAGTGCTTTTTAAATCTCTTCATATAAAACTTCATAACAGTTGTTTCATGTACCTGGGCTCAATTGCATAGGGTGACGTCATAATGTATTTGTGTTCTTGCAGGCAAACGTGAATGAGGCCATATAAAGTAAGTGTTAACGATAGCCCAATTGGTTCGGTTGTTGGGTATTCAGATCCATGTGTAGTGCAAATGAGGAAAGTTTGGTCATAGTTCATTAATTGGCATGTATCATTAAATTCCATTAGGAAATTACAGGCCAAGATAACTTATTGCCTGGTACAACAGAGTTCTGGTCAATCACCAGATTCATGTGTGGTGTACATATACATGTATGGGAAGTGGATATAATTTATGTTAAAACGTACTGTAGGAAGAGTGAGTCAAGGTCGGTCATCCTTCATAAGTTTAATTCTCTTTACTAATTAACCAGATGCACAAGCGATGTGAATTTGGAAAGGCTGGAAATAACCTTTCAAGAAATTTAGTATTGACAGCATTGAACCTACTTTTGTCACAATTTCCTCTTAAAATACATGTATTAGGTCAAGATGAATCATCTTCTGGGTCATCATTGGATTATGTCTGGGGATTCATACAGCTTGACCATGATGTGAGAAATATTGTGATATCGTCAATCGCAGAGAGACGATCTTACTTTGACCTAATATAATAGGTCAAGTCAACTGATTTTTGAGAGAGAAAGAATAAATTGGTTGTCAGCGGGATTCGAATCCACGACCCCAGCTCAACGCACTGATGCGCTACCGACTGAGCTATGACAGCCCATAGGATTGTAATCAATAAGCAGATTTGCCTCCGTGGTCTAAATCTAGAAACTATCTAAAGATTCAAGTGATACTAGCACATTACTTATAAGGGGATTGGGTCACACACGCACCACCTCCCCACCACCTTTTTCACTCCTCCACAGAGCACAGGGTGCGAAATAGCGCTTTGCCCGGTTGCCCGGGCCAACCTAAGTTTCCTTTGGGCAACCAAATTCTGTCCAAATTGCAATGCATTTGAAGGTGTTGCCTGCCCGTGCTTGCCGATGGGCAACTAGAATTTGTTTGTCTATTTCATACCCTGGAGCACCAGAGCATATTTGCAATTGACTGGTTCCTTTCTCACCTCATCTTTGGACTGTGACATCAAATTACCTCCTTGCGTGAAAAAGTATAATCTTTCCCATTTTGATGTTATGAGAGCTTGTCGACTGAAAAAGTGAGAAAAAAATATTAAGGTCGCCGAGAACCCCTCTGCCTTGGAATTATTTGAATAAGTCCTAGGTTGTCAACATTCATGAATGGTTCTAGACATGTAGTTAATTCATAACAAAGGTTTTTCATAATAACATTCTGTAACAGCATTTGGCTTCAATATATATGCCTGCAAAACAATTTGACCTAAATTCTGGTATATAACACATATGGTCTCCCCTTAAAGTACCCGACATATTTTGGGTCTGTGTTTTTAATCGGAGGGGAAAATGGTGTGGCAAATCCCACAGGAGTATTATTTAATAATACCTTAAACCCATACCTTCTCAAGTAGAGATAACCAGACTTTTGAGCGAGACTGGTGTTAGGAGGGATGAAGGGCATGTCTAACAAAGGTTCTGCGTGATACAGATGTAAGCTCTGGTGTTCCAGCGTGTCCATTAGTTCCACCGTCTTCTGTGTGTCCTGGCTCAAATCCTGCTGAACACTACAACAAACAAGCCAGTCAGAGATGGCAAACCCTAGCTCACTGGCACAAGGTATAGCATAGTAATCCCTCTAATAATTCAATCACAGGAAGAGAAATTTTCCACCATAAAGTCTGGGGATGATTGAAATTATTAGACCAGGAAGTTGACAAAATAGTTCAAAATCACGGATATAATCCATTGTTTCTTCATTATTTCAACATGTTCAATGATTTTAGAGGGTGATCAGATTTATTAGAACCACCAATTGAATTTTGTCTGCGAAATTGGGGATGATTGAATTTTGATAGGGGGATTGAATTAATAGAGGTACGAGTGCTCATTCACCCCCATGGCTCATTCACCCCCATGGGTTCATTCACCCCCATGGGTTAGTTTATAGGGAGATAGGAAGATCGCGTGCCCTTTCTATACTATTCGTCGCGCATGCGCAGTCGACCCATTCTACTGTAGGTTGTCAGCCTGGCTCATGGAATCTCAGGTAGTGAAAACCCCAGATCTCTCGCCCCACCCTATCCCGCGCCACACCTATGCAACCCGGTGTGCAGAGAGTGAAGCGGAGTAGGAGGAGGAGGAGGAGGAGTAGGAAGAGGAGTCGGACACGCCACGGATTATACTAGGTAGATTACATCCATTCAACCTGCTCAGCGGATTTAAATCAGGAATCTTCACATGCTCAGACTGATACTACCATCAATGGTTCTCAGAATCAGAGGGGACAAACAGACAGAAGGGCGGACCCAAAAAATCAATACCCCTGCCACTTACAGGCAAGGTGAGAGAAAATTCAAAGAATTTAGACAGCCAGCAGTATTAAGCGACAGCATTTGGACGAAATTTTTAAGACATCAGATCTGACTTGAATCCACATATTGGTTAATCGACAAAAATATACACTTGGCTAGTCTAACATGAACCAGGCAATGCACTGAGAACCCCCTCAGCCTTGGGAATATTGAAATAGGTCCCGGGTGTCTCTTAGTATAATATGGCTCCTTTCAGTATACAAATTGTAGCTTCTGAAAGATACAATCCTTACCAAAAAAATTTATTATAAACTTAACACATTGACTGCCTCCGAAGAGCGACTGTATCGTTCACATTTGCCAAGCCTGCTATAAGTATACTAATTACTTGTAGCACTAGCAGTTTGACTGCTCTCCATTGACCATACTATGACATAACCATGTATCATTCAGAAACTGCAACGCCAGCATATATCCAGATTAACCCCCTCTGTACCAGTATTTTTAACAGTTCCAAGCCGTTATCAACACTGTCATGAACATGAATGAAGCAAAGATATACTTAACATCACCTACGTAGTTTCCAAGACAATACTCTTTGATTTCCAACAACATGTAACATGGCGCAAATATTTGCACAGAAATTCTTCATTTTCAAATGCCAATGACAGTCAATCAGTGATATTTTTTTCTATCAGTACAATTTTACCGATACGGTACAGAGAGGGTTAAGGCATGGCAGAAAATGAATCATTAAGAGTTTTCCTGTAGGCAGCAGTCAAGATGTTAACTTAAGCTTGTTAATTTATCAATCTTGTTTTACAAGTTGCTACATTTAACAGAAAAAAAAATGAAATCCATTCATTTCACAATACCCTTGGACGCTGGCACTGATGTTGTTGAGGAATTCATCAATTTCTGACTTGCATATGGCGTCGCCGCCCATTTGGAAGAAGGCCCGGTGAGCATGAAGGTAACCAACGATTGGCTCGAGCAGGAAACATTTCCGTTTATACTGTAAACTGTTGAGAGCCGAGTAATAGTGAAGCGCCGTCTACAAAACAAAAATTAGAGATGACACATAATTTTCATCCCTCTGTATCCTTTAATAATTAAGATATTGAGTAAGCAAAAAAGGAAAGATATTACAATGTACATGCATATAAATCAATACGAGTGGTCATTTATCTGATTTTAATAATAGTTAGATAAAACCCTTAAGAAACGAGCTTTTATAAAATTGGGGAGCAGACAAAATGGCAATGGACAAAATGGAAACGGACAAAATTGGAATGGACAAAACGGCAAACGGGCAAAACGCAAATGAACAAAATGGCAATGGACAAAATGGCAATTTTGTAATTATGACCAGTTTATGGAGCCAGGGTGGAATTTTATTCTTATCAGCAGTACACTGTTGTGTCACATCTTTTCAGAACATATAATAGCATGCAGCGACCTGGTTACAGACACTAAGTTAATAGTGAAAGTTGATGACCCCAGTTGCTCATTCACGGTTAATGATCAGCTTGGCAATATATATACAACACCAATCAAAGTACTTAAAGTACTGATGTTGGGTTTACTTACATCAGAGGGGTTTATTAGTCCCATATTTGTGATCATTTAAGGGAGGAAAGGTGGTGTTCGCTTTACATAAGGAATCTTCCTCAAGCTGTTCGGTTTGTATAGGGCCAAACTTTCACTTTTATCAAAATGATATGAAATGGACCATTTTGTACAGCCTATACATGCTGAATTACAAGACACAAAATAATGAAGGGCTGCAGATGCACGAAAACGGATTTATGGCGCACCATAGGTTCATTGGCTTATTTTCATATTTTTATGCACTTTTCGGTGCAGATTTTCTTTTTGTTACAAAAATAGGACACCTTTATCCAAAACCAATTTGAGCAACAAATAATTCAGAAATATTCAGTCTAAATAAGCTGTGTGTATCAAAAATGCATTGAAGACGATTCCCTATATCTAAAGCTAACACCACCTTTGTGATCTTACAACAAAAGTTCCACGGATCGGTTGTCGATGGACCATGAAGAATGGCGTGACCGCAATATAGAAGGTTTTTGTGGATACATCTCTATATAGGATGTGTATACATGCACATTTTTATCTAGAGCATAAAACTTCGACTTTTGTAAAATGTGGATACGCATCCTATATTATAAGAGATGTATCCACATTGTATCCACATTTATATAATTTCCATACTTATTTAATCTGTGAGAAAATGAATCTACTAAAAGTACATCCAGACAAGAAAATCTTCAGACGTCGCAATCTCCGACAAGTTCAGAAAATTCGCTATTCTCCTACTCCACGATCATTTTTCTAACAACTCTTGACTATAAAACAAGATACTGTCATACTCATAGTGTTATTTTAAATGCTAAATAATCACGGTTTTACAGAAATGCCTTTAAATTCATATGGATTGGAAAGAAAAACTATAAATCTAGAAAACGAGCCGATCTTATTTAGTTTCATTGAATTCGTATGTCGTGTAAAAAGTTTACTGATTGGTTGAATAATGTGTGGGCGGAGCCAATATGTACTGTTCAGCCAATCAAATTCACGATTACTTGTACTCTGGGAAATTCAGACTTGGGATGAAAGTTCAGCGTTGACGGGATCGAAATATCGTATCTCTTTCTCATCCATACCAGCAAAAGGAAAACACCCCAGGTTTTTATTCTTTGTAACCATAATCAGATATGTAAAAGAGTTTTGTGCAAAAGTGCCAGTCGTTCCTATTTCGTTTTGTTGAAGAAGATCGACGGAGAAGACACGTCAGACACTTGAAAAAATAACAAAATCTGTCCCAAAAACTTTCGGCAAAATTTCTGCCAGAGTTTTGTCGCAATTTTATTCAGTTCTCATGCTGATAATTGATCAAGTAAGGTGGAAGTAAAAATGTGGATACATCACCAAAAAATCATGTGTATCCACAATTTGGAAATTTCTTGTTTTCGGTGATTTTAAAATGTGGATACGCATACATAATTTGTATCCACAAAAACTCACTACGTGGTTACGCCTGGAGAATGACTACGGCGCACCCTTCCCGCCGTAACAAATGATACCGGATAAAATAGATTGGAAAGGCAAATTTTAAAGGAAATTGTAAAGATAAAATTTACTGCGATAATGTACTAATTATCACGTTCAATGCACAAGCTACCGTGCATTGCACATGTGTATATGACTGTCAGACAGAAGTACGGTATTTTTTATGAATGCTGTAAGGGGCATCAAATGAGAACAGTCTCCGGGCAGGAGATCAAAACTACACATGTGCAGAAGAAAAAAGAACATGTGGCTGTCGCCATCGGGACCCCTCGGGCCGGGCCCAGAGCAATTGTGGAAATAATGTTTCTGACCCCAACAACTCACATATTTGGGGGGGCATAATTTTACCTGTATGATATAGATCATAGACAGACAAAACAATATAGCAATACAGCAGTGATTACCTATAGTAGATGTAGTCGAACGATTACTGTCTATTCACAGCAATTCACACAGGTTTGTGTGAACTCCTGAAAAACACATCCCATGGCACCGACTTTCAATAGGCTTCTGGTACTGGCTGTATTAAACAACTGTATGAAGTTTCATTGTTGTGAGTGAAGGACTTTTTGAGATAATGTGTTTACAAGGATAAAAACAGACAGACATGTATAAAGGGGCATAACTCCTGAAAAACACATCCAATGGCACCGACTTTCAATAGGCTTCTGGTACTGGTTGTATTAAACAACTGTATGAAGTTTCATTGTTGTGAGTGAAGGACTTTTTGAGATAATGTGTTTACAAGGATATGGACCAACAGACATGTATAAAGGGGCATAACTCCTGAAAAACACATCCGATTACACCGACTTTGAATAGGCTTCTGGTACTAGCTGCATTAATCAACTGTATGAAGTTTCATTGTTGTGAGTGAAGGACTTTTTGAGATAATGTGTTTACAAGGATAAAAACAGCCAGACATGTATAAAGGGGCATAACTCCTGAAAAACACATCCAATGGCACCGACTTTCAATAGGCTTCTGGTACTGGCTGTATCAAACAACTGTATGAAGTTTCATTGTTGTAAGTGAAGGACTTTTTGAGATAATGTGTTTACAATGATATAATGGACAGACGGACAGACGGACGGACGGACAGACGGACGGACAGACGGACAGACGACGGAGGCAACGACAATACCGCTCGGGCAGAATCTGCCC
>JAVTVY010045189.1:0-21516 GCA_036873755.1 Hanleya hanleyi | reverse complement strand
TGACTACAAAATCTGGGTATCTCCACATAAATGCAATTTAATGCATGAGCTTTTGGCCTTTGCCGGAAGCCTTGATCAAGCGAACATAAACAAATTTGAAAATGAAAATATGTAAATGTCGAATATATTGACAACAGATTAATATATTACTTTTGTATATCAATTGCATTTACGTAGAGAATGTCAGTTTGCAGTATTATTGAACATCACATATCTAAAACAGTATATCATAAATAAAATTGTAGTAGGCTCTGCTGGTGTGGCTCTGATCTTGACCTTGGGAAAATTGCCAATTTCAGAAATAAGCTAACATAAAATTTCACCCATAGCAATGATTGATCTTATTAGAAATTACAGATTTCCACTTTAAATGAAATCCATCTGAACTAATATAAAAAACCCAAATATTTTAATAGCGGAGAATTGTATTTATTATGATGTTTTCAATTGCTGAACAGACATGTATATTTTATTAATTGAAATAACTGTGAACCTCACAAGAATAGATCAGTTTCTCTTAGTGGCCTGTTGTGTAAGGGATTAACCATGCTGGGAGACTCCTGCATAGTTCATTGTAAGAAACCTGAAGGGGATGTTTTTACAATCTCAATGTGTCATTTCCTGTACTGGTATATTTGTGAACATCTACCTTCAATAGACAAATAAACAAAAGGTAGCACCTTTGAGACTAACTAGTTTATTTCAACAAGAGCTTTCGTAGACACAAGCCTACTTCCTCAGATTCAATACACAAGCCATTTCCGATGTTTACTTGAAAAACTTGACATAACATATGAATGAATTGATAACAGTAATTTGTGATTCTTTCAAGTCCTGGCTTTCATTTCATACTGTCAGTTTCACAGGCTGAGCTTCCTGTCCTGTCAAATTGCATCTCTCTTCACCACACCATAATGAACAGTTTATCAATGATGTTTTTATTATGTTCACAGCTTCACTGTGGATTCTGGTGAAAGAATACAAATACGCTTACAACACAGCTTTGCCCAGTTCCAGGTAGGCCAAATGTACCAGTGGTGTGTTCTATTCCTGACAACCTGAACTTGGGATGCTTTTCATCCAGTTAAGGGCTGAACTATATGATGTGACAAATTATGCTTAGCCTAAGCTTTAATACATGTTGTACCCCATTTATGTACTTTTCAATTGTGGTAATTTCACCCTTGTTGGGGGGGGGGGGTATAGTCTAGTCTACTGTACATGCTATCATCCAGTTTTACACATTATCTGAAAAATGTCATTTATTAGAATTTCCAGGTTATTTGGTTACTCAAATGTCCCGTTGATTACTTCATATGAATAAATAAACACTCCTACAAACAATTGTTTGGCCATGTCAGTGTTAGTACAGAATTGAGTTGAAAATTGGTGAATTTATTTTGACAATAAATCACGACATGATACGTTAATAATTGTTTTTCCCACAGGAGATCACAGAGCCTACAAAGAAGATAAGCAAGACAGTTCGTGATGCCTAAAAGAATGAGTCAAACAACATCCTTTAGAAGTTAAACAAACAGCGACAAGGAAAACTTCCAGTGGCACCTGTTCAAGACATGTCAGATGAAGTAAGTATAAATTCAACTATCAGGACAATTCAGCTAAATCCCTAGGCTATTATCAAATAATTCATTATTTTGACTATTGAGAACATTGCTCATGAATTGTCTCATCTATTTTACTGATCCCTTTCAGATAACTATTTCTAATAATATTAATCCAAATTTCTCTCAATGTGGACAAAATATGTGGGTGTGGGGCCTATTGATTTTGGTTTTCTTCTTCTTTGTAGGATTCTAGTAGCCGAGCAGACCTGAGGGCTCTGCAGAAAGAAGTTGAAGAGCTGAGAGCGGAGAACCAGTCTCTGAAGTTAGAAAACAGTTCTTTGAAAGTCTCATTATCTATACTTACTGGTAAGATTTTAAATTTGAGTTTTTGCAGTAAAATGCATGTTAAATGACACTGAATTTTAATGATTAACAAGCGATCACTTGTAAATAATCATTTAATGCAATTAATCTTAGTAAATAATAATTTAATGAGATTTGAAAGTTTTAAAACATTGTTGATCCTTTGTCAACAAGATTCTGCAATTTATGACTATTAACATTCTGACTGAATATTATCAATCCAACTGTCAGTACACTTTTTGTATCTTTTATTTCACAGAACTGCCATCTGTATTTCATGACATCAAGACCTCGGTGAAGACAATGAATAAGGTGGCATCACGTCAGGCATAGACTCGCCCAGCAGAACCATGTCAGCTGCTGACACCATCAACATCCGAACCCTTGCCCCATCATATGCGATCACCCTCATCACCAGATCCATCAACTGGATCATCCGATGATTTAATTGGAGAAAGACAACATTCATTTCAATATTGGTAAATATTTCTTACCCATCACAAGAACACAGTAGTAATAATAATATGGGTTCTTTCATAATAACTTAATTAAATTCAATTAACTGTAATGAAATGCCGTTGTCAACAAGTTCAGACTTGCAGTATGTCCATTTGAAGTGTATACTAAATAATTTGCCAACTCAAATTTTTTCTTTCTTTTCTCCTTCCAGTTGAAACTCGTAGAGTATTCCCCGACAAGAGAGAAGTGGACAAAGCCAGTATTCACCTGAAGCTGAACAATGCTTCGAAGCAATTAAAGAAGTAGTATTTTTACATTAACGAAGTGTTTGGACTTTAACTGAGTGCATTTTATGATGTTGTATGGAGCGATTCAGTGCTAGTAGAATAAATATAGTATTATATAAGAAATTATTGTGTTATTTTCGTTGTGTTATCAGGGCGTTGTCATTCTCTGAAATGGATTATTCTACAATGTTGTTCAGTATTGAGGATGTAATATAAATACCCAGTCCAAAGTGAAGCTACCAATCTATAGCTATATTTCATTTGTAGTAAGCTATAGTTCATTTGTAGTAAGCTATAGTTCATCTGTAGTAAACTATAATTCATTTGTAGTAAGCTATAGCTCATTTGTAGTAAGCTATAGTTCATTTGTAGTAAGCTATAGTTCATCTGTAGTAAACTATAATTCATTTGTAGTAAGCTATAGCTCATTTATAGTAAGCTATAGTTCATTTGTAGTAAACTATAGTTCATTTGTAGTAAGCTATAGCTCATTTGTAGTAAGCTATAGCTCATTTGTAGTAAGCTATAGTTCATCTGTAGTAAACTATAATTCATTTGTAGTAAGCTATAGCTCATTTGTAGTAAGCTATAGTTCATTTGTAGTAAACTATAGTTCATTTGTAGTAAGCTATAGTTAATTTGTAGTAAGCTATAGTTAATTTGTAGTAAGCTATAGAATTTGAGCTGTAGTAAATCCGCAAAAGTACCACAAAATCGATAGTCATCTATAGATTTCAACTATAGATTTTTGTGGTAAATTTTCATAAGGGTTTAGTCGACACTTCGTCAATTTTTCCCACCTCTTGCATATCGCTCCAATTTATTACCTGTTTATGGTGGGATTCTGCTGGTAGACTGTTAGTTCCCGCCCTCTGTACATGTCACTCGACAAATACATGTAGGTTTGATTTGGTGGGCAATTTAAGCCGTACGATGTGTGGCTTTACAGGTTAGTTTTTCTGGGTATTCTTGCATTTACCAGATTTACCCCATGTTGAGTCGTTTATTCCATCAGACGTCCACGATGCCCATCTATTGACATCAGGAGAGTTATTTATTTGAGCTGATCTATCATTACAGTTCCCGAGCTAGCCCAAGTAATTCCGCTTAAACCGGTGCTATGGATCGCGCGAAAACTTCATTGTCCCCACATGAACAACAGCAATAAAAGCGCGGCTGAGATACTAAGGCTACGTCCGAGAATCTGTCGTATTCCCGGGCCTGGATGTGAGTTGCCGAGGGACGCTTCGTGTAGAGTGACATAGTTGTTTTTTAGTCGCCAGACGTCAATTTTTTACCACCGTCTGTACATGTCATTCGACAAATATATGTAATTTTGTTTTGGCGGGAAATTTAAGCCTGCATTTATCAGGTTTACCCCATGTTGAGTGGTTTATTCCATCAGACGTCAAAGATGCTCATCTATTAACATCAGAGTTATTTATTTAAACTGATCTGTCACCACAGCCTCCGAGCTAGCGTCTCTAATTCCGCGTAAGCCGGTGCTGGCCGCCGCGTGGATACTACATTTTCTCCACCTGAACACTGCAATAAATTGGAACGATATACAAGACATGTGAAAAATTGACATTTGGCGACTAAAAAGTAACCATATGACTCTACAAGAAAGAATTCGTTGACACCCAGCATTCAGTCACGAAGATACGGAGGAATCTCGGACTAGCTTTAGTATCTTTCCCGCGCTTTTATTGCAGGTGTTCATGTGGAGACTATGATGTATGCACACGGCCCCTAGCACCGGCTTAAGAGGAATTAGATACGCTAGCTCTGGAGCTGGAATGACAGATCAGCTCAAACAACTCATCTGATGCTAGTGGTTGAGCACCATGGACGGCTGATGGAGTAAACGCCTTAACATGGGGAAACCTGGTAAATGCAGCGGCTGAGATACTAAACTACGTCCGAGAATCTGCCGTATTCTCGGGCCTGAATGTGAGTTACCGAGGGTAGCATTCTTGCGGTCATATGGTTGTTTTTTAGTCGCCAGACGTCAAATTTTCCCAACTCTTGCATATCGCTCATTCTTAATGAAATATATACCTTCTTCACATACAGCACAACCTAGAGCTATATAACTGTGATGCGCAAAATAGACACTTCCTTCATTCATACAGGGAGCCATACTTCTCGGCCTCCCCTCAATCACCAAGTGCGAAAGTTAATATACCCCCCATTTCCCCTAGTACAAGAATCGGTTGCCATTGGATTATGTCCTCTATATCTGACCACAGACACTTGTATCTTACAGAATGTTCATAGAATCATTAAATGGAGATACTAAAATGAGGGGGGGGGGCGTATTCGTACATCGTTGACGAATTGTGAGGAGCAGATCTGTGCTGTTATGGTAAAGGGTTAGCGGTAGCAGTTTTAGAAGGCTTTTATGGGTTACCATAATAAACTTGTATTTAACTCCTTTTCAGTGCATGAATTTCTGTTTTAGATTTCTGTAAGTCGATCGGACTATGGTTTATGAATCTCTCATATTATATTACCCCTAAATTCCTGAATTCGCAACATAGTTTCTTAATTCTGCACGCGTTTGTTTATGGGTCACTGATCTACTTTTCTTCGTCTTTTTACCTCTTAGCATGTACAACGCCGTCCAGAAAAAAAAATCTCGCAGAATCATGGGCGCCGTCACGAGGCGTTGGAGAGTCCAATATAGTATGTAGGCAAACATAGAAAAATAACATGCAATTGGGCGCTAATATCGGTCCTTCGCATCTAACGACCCCTGTAACGACACCCTTGAGAACTGGAAGGTTTCTTCCAGAAACCTGTGCCTGTAACGGTGGTTGGAGCGTGTATTGTGGTACAGCATGGCAGTGTAGGCCCCCATTGCGTGCAAGTCGAAGAAGCATATTCTCTATTAAACAACCGCCAGTTCGATGACATCACCGCTTATAAATCTCTCATATTATATTACCCAATTTTCCTCCTAAATACATACATTCTTACCGTAGCTTCTTAATTCTGCACAGCTTTGTTTATGTGTCACTGGCCTTCTTTTCAAACAGATATCCAAATCAGCTTTCAAAAATGGCGGTTACCACCCATTCACTAGCGGAACAAACCCGGGACAGGAAATTCTCGGTCAAGATTTGATTTGAACTGGAATCGTACAAAGCAGCTTTCTCCTTCACAGTCGCCACATGTGGACTGCCAATCATGTTTGGAGATGAACATGGTGGAGCCAAAATCTTGCCAGAACAGTAAGTATGGATAATGTCTCCATTCCATGTGTTTTCGACTTGTCAATCCGAGTTACCAGATTGATTATGCTGCTGATATAATACAAGCGTCTAATCCGTCATTCAATATTCAGCCGTCGTCCATTAAAGAATTTCCGCATCCATAATCCAAAGACCTAATTAATATAATAACATTAGCACCAAATTAAAATGATAAATGATAGTATACTGTGCAGAATTAAAACAAACAAACAAAAAATAAAACAAACCTGTGTAGAATTAAGAAGCTATGGTACGAGTTTATGTATTTAGGGGAACATTGGGTAATATAATATTATGGCATCCTGGCGCGCTGATTTGGGACAAATGGTTTGAATTACTATAATACACGTAGGTATCATATACTGGTAAATTGGCTTTTGCCAGCTAGAAAATGCCAGTTACAGTACAAGAGATATTTTGCGAATTGAGGCTTCAAAAGAAGAAAATTTAAGGCAGATAGGTCGGATGTTGCTAAACTGAACAACCTCAATTCAATAGTTTTCTGTGTGTTCTATAACTCAGTTATAAGGACACGGTGTCAATTTGAATCTGTATCAGCCCCCTGAACTGCTTTGAATTCTTGGGACATTTAGTTTTATTGCTAAGTCAAATAAATACACAAATATACGTGCTCGACTTGCCATGAAATAATTGAATTGTATTGTTACTGGTAATCTGCTGACAATAGTTCCTGAAATACGGTCAAAAAGAGTTGTATTTCAGATACTTGAGTAGTTTGTTCTTTCCTCTCTAATGAATCCGGCAGACCATTGTTACTGAAAAATATGCGTTGATCAAAATTTACTAACCACAAGAATTACAAGCGTCTGGTCCGTACGCAATATAATAGAGGCATATGTAACCTGTTTCTTAGGTAATATTAATTCTTAAAATAATAGGAATTTCTTCAAGAGCAAACATTGAATTCAAAATTTAAATTTAAAAGAGATAAGATTGATAGCTCTGGGAATACTCCAGCATAAATTCAGGTCATCAATTGGTTTTACTTTGGGACATCAACACAACTCATTCGCATAAAATCCCTGGACCCATGACATTAACTGTGCAACACTTTGAAGTAATACTCTAGGTTTTGGGGTTTTCTTCTCCTAATATCTCCTAACAATAACCCTAGTAGATTGTTAGTTTCCCCTTGAATGTGAAGTAATTTGTGGGTCGGAATATATAGAGCTCCCAAAGTGAACCTTTGCACAGAATATGTCTTACTGGTTCTTTCAGATACCAGTGCACAACCATCCCACAACTCAGGATGAAAAAAAAAGCGAGAAGCAGCCAAATATTCCACCAGGAAAACTTTTTCTACACCAGGGTTATGTCACATTCCAGGTGGCTATTGGAATCTCAATGTCAAGTGACATTGGTAACGGCTACATTGTGCTTATCATAAATATCATCTTCCACAGTTCTCTTGAACATTTACCACTGAATATTGGGAGTGCTATAAAAGTTAAAAAATCACCCCTTATTACGTGTGATATGTTGGTTGATTCTAGTGAAGGATGAAGGTCCAACGTATACAAAGATTACCTTGCTATAGGATGGGCATATTTTAACCATGTGGATGTTTCTTTCAGAGGTTTGATTTCAGTCAGGCTATTAGTTTCGGAGCATCTGAGCGTTTGACCATCTAATTATCCAGGAGTATTTTATTGTCTACATTTCACATAAGTCAGACTCTTTGTAGCACAAATGTTCTTCCATTCCTTATGTACCTCTTGAATTCAAATTAACGGTATTATGTTTGATGAATTATTAACTAGAAAAGTGAAAATGTTAGCTACAGTTGAGATAGTTAAACAGTTTGTGACCGATGGTTACAATGTCAATTGGACAAATTACGTCTGGTCCGTCATTCATAATTCAGCCGTCGACCATTAAAGAATATCCGCGTCCATAATCCAAGGACCTATTCCATATTCCATATAACATTACTTGCATCAAATTCAAAAAGACAATCATAGAATACATAAACCTAGGGTAATTTCCTGCAAGAGAGAAGCGGTCAACAGTTTTCAATGATGCCGGCAAGACGTCATGTTGTTCCAAAAATATCAAATCCGTATCGCTGATCAGTATTATTAATGCAAAAATATTCGCTGTAAAGTCGTCATCTAGAGAATGAAGTATCTCAGTCACGCTTCGATTGTGTCTGTTCATATGAGCACTATGAGGATCTTGAAATACAAAGATCCATACGGCCCCTAGCCCCGGGTTAAACGGAATTAGACGAAACGTAACGACATAGATCTTGCATTTTGGTATCAGCATGTGATATGTATCGCCATGTTTGCGACACTTTGAGTGAAGGCGCTTGGTGGTATAGCCCTGTTTTATAAGTTTCTGCAACAATGTTTTGTGACGTTGATTAAAGTCAGCGCATTTAACACAAGATCTAGCAAATGCTACTAGGCGAGATATGTATACGCCATATGCAGGTCCCACTAGTATATTACTGTTCAGAAAGAGATAGTTTACGATGTCGAAATTGTAATCATCTCTGTTGTCATAAAGTCGCCGAGAGAGAATGCCAGCTTCATTTTTATAGAGATATAGGTCTTATGGATCGGTTTTTGAAAGCGCCTGCATATAGTCATATTCATAAGAGAACAGATATAGGTCGGCAACAGGGGTGCACAATTAGTTCCCATTTGAATACTATATGCTGTTGATACATTGTGTTGCCAAATTTCACATAGCTATTTTAATGAGAAATTCAAGCAACTCTATAAACAAACATGAACGACATTTCTTGCGTGTAGTAGAGCTATAGAATGCTTTATGGCTTCCGACATTAATATATCTACGATCAGTTTTCTTGAACATAGATACTATTAATGAACTTAGACGGTCAATAAGGTCCTGGTGAGTGATTGTAGTATAGAGAGTCGAGAAATCCCATATGGATACATGTCTGTACGGTATGTGACCCTTAGCATCAAGTTCTTCCATAAGACATTTTGTGTTTTTTCAATATCCACATACATTCAATTTTTTTTTGAAATAGTGTCGCAATACCTTTTCCAAAATCCTTTTACCTCCTGTAGGGCCCTCGTCAACAGGGTTGAAAGAAGCTTGGTGGTGCAGCTTCTATTTCCAGTTATGAATCTAGCTTTGTATGGTGATTTGGTTGGAAGACAAATACCTGTATTCCTGAGAAACGTTTAGTGATTGTTAAATAATTCTTAGGTCCTTATCACTCACCACATCAAGGTTACCAGTCACAACATGTTTGCAAAGTGTATAGATAAATTTCGACGATTCACAATCACAACTATAACCTCCCGACGTGTATAAGTTCCAGTCAAACTCCTTGACAGCATTAAAGTAATTGAATATTTTGGTGGTTATAGATTTAGTATACTTATATGAAATGCAAGGAGGTTCTGTGAACTTAAAATAGTTTGCTACAGCGTTGCGAACCTCTGGATCATTTAGGATTCGAGGTAAATTAATAATGTCCCGTCCTTTATCTAAGTAGTTGAGTTTCAAGAAAAGCCGATCTTGGGATTTTCAATTATGTTCACTGGACGATACAACCAAACATACGCTATATCTTGAGACACTTTAGTGATTTCGGGTGGTATTATATTTCCTAAAGACGCAAATTGTTGTATATCTCTGGCTATACGATTTAAAGCTCTCAGAAGTAACGCATATAAAACTGTACGTAAGTTTTGCTATGTATACTACTGGGTGTGTTAGTTAAACCCACTCAGTAATTTAAAGTGATATGATAAACTTTCTTCAAACATGGATGCGATGTCTCCGTTGATGGTGTATAAATAGCTGAGTAATATTGGATATATTTGAACGGCGGTTTGTAACATTGCCGTACCTACTGACATTATCGTTTAAACCATACGGAAACACTGACCCAAGTTCCAGCATCCAGAATAGTTCCCGCTCTCGGATTTTTCTCCGAGATCCAAATGGAGAATTCTTGGTAGATGGATAGACAACGTCTATGATCTGAATACTAAAGTTATCCCAGCCATGGTCGGGTCCAGAAAAATGCTTACCTATAAGCAATTGCTTTTTCCTAACGGATTTTCTGTGACCATTTACCCGATGGAGTCTTTGATTGGTCTTGCCAACACACTGTTGACCGCACTTCTAAATAAATATAGTTTGTAGTAGAACAACTAAGATCAACATACAAGTTTACAGCATATGAGTTACCAGTTAACGCGGAACTAAATAAAGCAGAAGTATTAATGAGTGGACACGTGAGACATCGACGGTGTCCACACTTAGAAATCTTGAATTGTTACATGTAGAATTCGTTGCTAAACAGTCATCAAGCGCAATGCTACAAGGTTTTATGTCGTGACCTTGCTTTGCCGTCAGAAATATTTGGATTGAAAAAGGTCTTGCACTAAGGTTCCTCAGATTTGTTTTGCCATTATTTCTTTCGGTTGTATCCATCATGAGTTTCGGTTGTGCAAGGGACGGACTCAGGGACAACTTGTCCACCGGCAGAATCCAGGCATGCGCAGGTTTAAATTACAAACGTCTGGTCCGTCATTCATAATCCACCTGTCGTCCATAATCCAAGGACCTATTTCATATTCCATATAGCAGTATTAGCACCAAATTCAAAAAGACAATCATAGTATACATAAACATAGGCTGACAATGGCACAAACCGATATTTTGCTGAAAACGTTTATATTTTATGTTTTCAGAATTGTGAATAACAGCTTCAAATCTCATTACAATTGCATAGTTCCGATCATGATAAAATAAACAGAATGTTAAAATAAACTTTTATTTTTACTTGAGTTCCTGATCTGTATTCCTGATCTGTCATCACTGCTCAAGAGCTAGATGATCTAATTCCGCTTAAGCACGTGCTAGGGGCCGTGTGGATACTTCATAGTCTCCACATAAACAGCCGAAGTACGGTTGAGATACTAAGGCTACGTCCGAGAATCCACCGTATTCTCGGTTCTGAATGTTAGGTGCCGAGGGACGTTTTGCTGTAGTGCCATATGGTTGATTTTATTCGCCAGACGTAGTCGATTTTTCCCACCTCTTACATATCGCTCCAATATATTACCTGTATATGGTAGGATACTGTTGGTGGAATACTTCATATTCTCCACATGATCAGTCGGGGCGTTAAGGCTACGTCCAAGAATCCACTGTATTTCTCGGCCCTGAATGCTAGATGTCGACGGATGCTTTCCTGTAGTGTCATATGGTTGCTTTTTCATCGCCAGACCTTCGTCAATGTTTCTCACCTCTTGCATATCGCCCCGATATATTACCTGTATATGATAGGATTCTGCTAGTAGAATACTTCAGTCTCCACATGAACAGCTGAGATATTAAGGCTACGTCAGAGAATCCACTGTATTCTCGGGCCTGAATATTGTTGCCGAGGGATGTCTTCCTGTAGTGTCATATGATTGCGTTTTAGTCGCCAGACTTCGTCAGTTTTTCCTACCTCTTTCATTTCGCTCCAATATATTACCTGTATATGGTAGGATTCTGCTGGTGGAATACTTCATAGTTTCCACATGAACTGCTGGGATATTAAGGCTACGTCCGATAATCCACCGTATTCTCGTGTATGAATGTTAGTTTCCGAGGCATGCTTTCGTGTAGTGTCACATGGTTGCTGTTTAGTCGCCATACCTAAATTTTTCTCACATCTTGCATATCGCTCCAATATAGTGCCTGTATATGGTAGGATTCTACAAGTGAAATATTGATATTTTTGGAACATCATGATGTCTTGCCGGCATCATTGAAAACTGTTGACCGCTTCTCTCTTGCAGGAAACAAGCCTATGTTTATGTATATTATGATTGTCTTTTTGAATTTGGTGCTAATACTGTTATGTGGAAAATGGAATAGGTCTTTGGATTATGGACGCGGATATTCTCTAATGGACGACGGCTGGATTATGAATGACGGACTAGACGCTTGTAATACTTCAGTCTCCACATGAACAGCTGGGATATTAAGACTACCTCTGAAAATACACCGTATTCTCTGGTCTGAATGTTAGGTGCCGATAGATGATTTCCTGTAGTGTCATATGGTTGCTTTTTATCGCCAGACGTCGTCACGTTTTCCAACCTCTTCCATATCGCTTCAACTAAGGTTAGGTCAGAGAATCCACCATATTCTCGAGTCTGAATGTTAGGTGCGAGGGATCCTTTTCTGTAGACTTTTTAGTGGCCAGACGGCGTCAATTTGTTCCACCTCTTTCATATCGCTTCAACTAAGGCTACGTCCGAGAATCCACCGTATTCTCGGGTCTGAATGTTAGGTGCGAGGGATCCTTTCCTGCAGAGTTATATCGTTGCTTTTTAGTGGCCAGACGTCGTCAATTTTAGCCACCTCTTGCATATCGCTCCAATTCATTACGTGTATATTGTAGGATTCTGCTGGTAGACTGTTAGTCCCCGAGGTCCACTCTCTGTACATGACTCGAGACAAATATATGTAGGTTCATTGCTTCGGTTGGAAATTTAAGCTGTACGACCGCGGACATCACAGGTTCGTTTTTCTGGGTATTCTTGCATTTACCAGGTTTACCTCATGTTGAGGCGTTTACTCCATCGGACGTCCACGATGCTCATCCATTAACATCAGATGAGTTGTTAGAGCCACAGCGCCCGAGCTTTCGTATCTAATTCCGCTTAAGTCGGTGCAAGGGGCCGTGTGGATACTTCATAATCTTCACATGAACAGGCGCAATTGACAGTTTGATTAGCATGTTCCTCTTGAAATTTAAATTGGCATTACATTTGGGAATTACAAGGTGCAATTACACCATACACCTTTCATCTCCACATAGAAAGTATTTCCATGGGGGGGGGGGAGAAAATTATCTTGTGTATTATTATAGATGGAAATTGTCTTTTGACCAAATCATGTTTCTCTTGGAATAGTTGGCAATGAATTGGATGCAGAGAGATGCTTCATGCAGAGAATGATAGGTAAAATTACACCATACACCTCTCGTCTAAATATTACCAATGGAGGGAGAGAAAATTTATGTTGTCTATTATTGTAGGTGAAGATTCTGTAACACTCATTGTGAATGGAGTTTGTGATCTCGGTTCAACACGGTGGAGAATGGAGCGTTTGGTCGGCGTCGGGCCTCATAGACTTGTGTTCTGAATAAGAACATTTGGGCCGTTTCTTTTATCTAACGGTCACATCGTTCATTATTTTTCACCAGATGACTTGATAGGGCTATTACATCACTGCTCTTTGATATTTTTATCCCTAAAGCCGGGGGGGGGGGGCATGTGGTAATATCATTCAACATGTCCACATCAACAGCTACAATAAAAGCGTGGTTGATTTCGCAATATCATTTTTGTTCTTGTGGTGTTTTAGATACGCTGCCATGATCCCACACTTTTTACCCATTATTGGTCAGTAACGAATGACAGACTGAAAGGACGATAGGCCTGTATAATGATTTAAACGGTTAATGGAACAGCCGTTCTAACTTTATCTCGTTTTATTCCAGGTTATTGTTGGTTATGTACGAAAGAGTTTTCGTCTTCGTGAGTATCGACTAATATTTTGAGAGAGCCCTCCGCTAGCCTCACTCCGCTGAACCAGCACAGGTTTGAGCCCAAATGGACCATGTGTGAAAAGTTGCCAATTACTTGCCGAAGGGTGGTGGTTCTCTCCGGGTACTCCGGCTTCCTCCACCAACCAAACCGACTGTCACCATATGAGTGAAACAAACTTGAGTCTGACATTATAAGTGAGAGACTTATGATGAGCGCCCAACGAGCATTTAGAGTGTCTATCGGAGGATGTCACGAGTCAAGCATGTGCACACGTACTGCTAGATTGAGATCCCTATCCTTGAGACTAAAATTCAAGTCCTGGAGTCAGCCGTTACAACTTTAGGCCCAAAATACGTCAAGTATTTTCGTTCCACAAACAAAATTTCCCAAGCATTCATTTTATTAATGGAAGGAGGAATGACACAAAGTCAGGAGTGAAACGGTAGAAATAAATACTATGTCGATTATCTAGTATAGCCTGAGAGATATCGGGCTGTTACATAAGTTTTAATGTGTGTATGTTTAAATGCGTTGGATTACTAAGTTAGTGACGTGAGTACTTATAATTTTGTTTGATCGTCGCTATATAGCTGAAATATTGCTGAACGCGACATTAAAACTTAATTCTCTCTCTCTCCTGTATTTGTCCAGATCCGTAATTGAACAGTGTGACCTATGAGTTCAACACTAAGCTTCGAGTCATGATGGCGTACGGGTTCTTTTATCAGATTGCACAACTTCCGTGGATGCGAACATATCGCCAGAATACACGGACCTGTGAGAGCAAACCTGGGCGTAAAGGTTCATTAGATCGACATTTCAGAATTATCTCGCGTATCAGTTTCGCTTACAGACACATATCATGCTCTGTGGCACAAGATATTCTCATGAAGACTTGGGCAATATTTATTATTGTCAAAATACATATTCGTTGAATGCTAACACGGACGGGTTTTCATAGAGGCAGTTCGATATTTGCATTGATCTTGAAGGCATATCTCTCGGAGAAGAGATTAGTGCGTGATTGAGCAGGATTTAATGTCAATTTTAGCGATTTGTTCGCCATATCAGGACTCGCCGAGAAGGACCATGCATATGCATTTGTATAAACAGTCATGCCTGTGCTAGTTTCGTGTTGAGTTTGTTGGTCCTGACAACTATTTGCCCATAAGTATTGACGTTGTTCATATTTACTTTTCATCCATTCTATTTTCTTAATGCGGTGGGGATTAAGGAAGAGGTAAATATCTGTGATCGTACTATTAGCCAATGTAATTGATTAATATTTATATATCCCATGGTTCAAAGAAGTTCGTATTCAAGACCTCTGTCTATGCGACTGACTTTACATATCAGAATCTTTGACTGGTGCTAATATTGTTATCATGGTAAATTTCACTGAATTCTACAATGAGGACGCATATTGACCTTCTATGGCGGCGAGGATTACTGTCACTGTTATATTCGGTCTGATCCTTCTGGTTGGAATTGTTGGGAATATCGTAGTTCTTCTGTTAATCGCCTTGGTCAAATCGATGCACACCGCCGTAAACCGATGTTTATTCGTCCAAGCAGTATCTGATCTCCTAGTACTGACCTTTCTCCCAATTTTTCCGATTATTTACGAATTTCTGGAGGACGATACTCGTCTTGAAGAAAATCTATGTAAGTATGTTTCAGTATATCAGAATTAAATAGTATTGTTGGCTCGAAGACAGACGTCATGTCCGCCATTTGAGTTGGAAGATCTCCAAAAATATTTTCGGCGTCAATAATTCAAGAGCCTTTTTCACGTGAAAATATGGAGCGGGCGTACACGTGGAACATAAACCACGAATTACTATAATGACTGCAAAGAAGCAAGGAAATGTAGGAAGAAAGCTGAACGGCGTTTCCACCGACATCTAAATTCTGAAAATTTGAAAGATATCAGAGTTACTAGAGCTAAAGCTAAAACAGAACAAACGTGATTCTTGACAAAATTATGTTTCTAAGATCAATACACATAATCCTAAAACAAAAGTTTGGAAAATGACCCAAAGAATAAACTTAAAAGCTCCAAGTCCAGTGTTAATCATCTCAAAGATGGCAAGCAGATGTTAACTGACAGAGTAGAGATTGCAAATAAGCTAGAGGAGACAATTGCCAAAAACTCTTCGTCAAAAACTCTACGTAAATTTCAAAGTTTCTAGAAAAGAGAAGAGAAAAATTAAATTAAATTTCCCTCTGGTAAACGTGAAGGCTATAACGCCATGTTAACAATTGAGGAACTTCATGCTTCTCTCACGGAAGCTAACGATTCTGCTGCAGCCCCTGATAATATTCATTATCAGCTTTTAAAATATCTACCCGAATCTTTTCTGAAAATTTTATTACGCATATTCAACAGACTTTGGGTGAGAGTAGACTTTCGCCGTCATGGCATAATGCCGTTGTTATACCAGTACCGATTCCTGGCCGTAACCATACAGACCCTAGTAATTATCGTCCCATTTCACTGACTAGCCTTGTTTGTAAAACAATGGAAAGCATGATAAATGATCGCCTTGTTTGGTACCTAGGAACTGAGAAGAAACTTACTGATATTCAAGCTGGTTTCCTTAAAAATAAAAGTACCATTGACAATTTCGTCAGATTAGATTTCTATGTCGAGAGTGCTTTCGCCAAGAACGAACATGTACTTTCCATTTTTTTTATTTAGAAAAGGCCTAAGATACTACATGGCAATACAGGATTCTAAAATATCTTCATACTATGGGAGTAAAGGGCCGTTTATCCATTTTCATATCCAACTTTTTAAATGATAGCATTTTTCAAGTTTGGTTCGGTACAACCATGTCTGCTCATTTCGACCAAGATCAGGGTGTCCCACAGGGCAGTATTTTGCCTACTACACTGTTTAGTATTGTAGTGAATTTCGATCCGATATCACCACCGAATATGCGATTCCTCCGCGTTTCAGTACTTGTCCGCCAGTATTAGCTCAAACCTCAATTGGTAACGTGAAATTTTACCAGTGGTATATGAGTTTTCTCATACACAAGTAGCATTTCTTCACGGAAACTATTACAGAGCCCGCTACTGTGATTCGTCATATTAGTCAAGTCCAGTCGATATCCATATGGTCATTCACTTTTCAGTTTCTCTCTATTCAATGAGCAAGTTAAGTCCCGTCTTAAAGTTCCACAAATAAACAGCAAATAGTTTTATTCGTAAAAGCAACATGTATATGGGTATATAACGAGGTTAACTGGTGATATTCTGATCTGGTATTCACCGAAATTTCAGTGAGGGTTAGGGTTAGGAATAAAACTGTCAGCCTAAGATATGGGTATTTATTCATTTCCGGTACTTGATACTTTCAGTCAAAATAAATCTAAAACTGTACTTCTTCAGAGGGAATAATGCCAAATAATAATTGGCAACACCGATAAGGAAAATATGGCTTGATTAGTTCAGTCCCAGAAGTTGAAATTTAATATGAAGGTGAAAACAGTCACTGGCTTCTGGTACACTGCATCACAGGGTTGATTTTAGGACTCCCAGTCTCAAATTGAGGATTATGATTTAAACAATATATTTATTTCACCAGGGAAACAGGGATCGGCGAACAAGCAGAGCCTATTTGAACGCCTCTCCCAACAGACATATTACACATACATGTACAATAACAAGATGACAGACAGTGAATAGGATAAGAAACAGTTACAAACATAATAATTATATAATACACACATACATATATACACACACATATATATACATACACACACACACATTTGAAACACTGGGCATTGCCATAACTAGTCATCGGGACTGATTTCAAGATGACGGCCGGTCCAACACGTCGTGAAACAGGCTCCGATAGTACGGGGTTATTATAGTGATGTGAAGGCTCTGTGGTGACCACAAAAGTGTGTGAAATGAAATTAACACATCAGTAATTGTTCCTGTTCAAACTATGTTGATTGATCCCATATCTTGCCTCGAAAACTACTCACGAAAAACTACTTTGTCCGTTGGGCGAACCGGTTTTGAAAACACCCGGCTATAAAACCCGTGCAGTGGTCAGTATCTGTACCTGTATGGCTAGCTATGTCCAGTGCATTACAAGGTGGACCAAGTATTAATACCAGAAGTCAAACAAAACAAGGATTTACTAAAAGTGACGGAGCTTTACCAACAGGAAAAAGTCGTTCTCAACCGGGTGAGTGTTCTGACATTTCGACAGACAAAATGGCGAGCCTGAAAGACTCGGACATTGAAAAGATTGCCCAAAGGCTCAAGGTAATTTTGAAGGAGGACTGTATTTCCCCCCTGAAAGACGAAATTAAGGCCATATTAGAAGAGAACAACAAATTATCTGAACGTGTCTCATCCCTAGAAGAAAAACTTGACGATTTAGAGCAGTGTGGCCGTCGGTCGATTCTTCGTATCTCTGGACTAAAAGAGACGAAAGAAGAAAGCACAGATAAATTAGTCCTGGACATGGCTAAGGAAATGAACATTAATATCACACTAACAGATATTGACCGCTCTCATAGAGTAGGGGACCCCAACAAGTCTAACGGAAAACCCCGAGCCATGGTTGTCAAATTTACCAGCTATAGATCGAGAAAAAACCTTTTACCAGGCCAGGAAAATGCTCCGATCTATTCCCGATCTATCGACGGTCTATGTCAATGAAGACCTGACCCGATACGGACAGCAACTAGCCTACCTCGCCCATCAAGTCCTGAAGAAAAGAATGATCAATGGAACGTGGACATCCGATGGAAACATCCTCGTAAAAGGCCATGAAGACAAGATCCATAACATAAAACGGGCAGCTGACCTAGCCAAATTCGCTCCCCCTAGACGTGATCCCTGAATATCATGTTTATCGAGATATTCATAATCCCTGATGTGGTGCTCCATCTAACTTTTCCAACGAACCGTATCCCACAAAATCCTTTGGTTATAGTAAACATGCACTAGATCATATTTCCTTCAAATGGTATATGAACTTACTTACTGCCTCGTCAGTCAGTACACTATCTTCTTGTAAATATGGAATAACTTTTCAAATTTTGGCTGAATTGACTATATATATTTCAGCAAGATTATGAATATTAGTTGTCACCCCGCCTTCCAGATCTCATTGTGTTATATAACACATGGGTTACAGACAGTCCGGAGTACAATATGTGTGTATATTTTACACAATATTTACGCTGGCAAATTATGTATATAAGTATCCTGTTCATAACAACCATTTCGTGTCACATTGTTTATATAGTTGCAGTAAATCGCTAATTTCAATCTTTCATACTCAGACCTTGTTTAGTACTGGTAAAGCAATCCTCTCATATTGCACGTGTTACTCATCGAATTGTGCAGGTATATATAAAAACTTAAATCACGATCAATTATGTCTTTACTGGAACAAATAAATCTCCACAATACTTAGCTGTGTATAACATTCACATACTTACTTTGATACTTGAAAGCTCCCTCTCTTTTTGTACCACGACTCTTGTTATGATTTCGATTGAAACTTACAGGGCGCGGATAGGGTGTTTTTATACTATAGCGTGCCGTGTTAAAAAGAGAAATCGCGCAGGCTAGCGATCTCACACGTATGTAAATTTCGGAGCTGGCAGCTTGTATTCCCAACTTACAAACTCAACCAAACACTGCCAGGTGAACCCTAAACTACAGCTAAACTGTAAAGGAGGTGTTCGCTTTAGATGGATATTTTTCCCTTCAGAGTCGCTCTTTGTTGCTCTATTGTCTCGCTCCGAGTCGGCCGGTAAATTGTGACGTAATGCTCAGGTATTCCCCAACTCTTTGTCAGACAGGCGAGGCCAGTCTAATTGGAAATTCTGGTTCATATTCTCATACGGTTACCATTAGTGTTTTCATGAACGACCCAGATATTTACGAACAATAGTCAGTTATATTAATATATAAAACCGACTCGAAAACTGGAAAAATCACTGCCAAAAGTTCAGCGAACAATAATTAATGAAGTCACTGCAAAAAAACAAAACATATTGGCACATGCATTATCACTTGGGAAAGCAAGCGTCACCACTTGTTAATAAAGGCCTTGATATAAGACAATTTCAACCATATAACTTTTCAATTCATAGTTACAACTTTCTGCTGCCCTCAGACGAAATCATGTACACTTCCGATCAGCTGAAAGGTTAATGTTAGCGCACCAATGGCGCGCAAACGAAGTGCGCCAACACAAAGGTATAGCGCGCTAATGCCCATGATTATCGGCTGGCCATTGTTCTAACTCTGTTGAATGTAGTCCGTCGACATGACTGGACACAGGCCGCACGCTATCAGCACGGTCAGACAATGGCTGGAAGCAAGCTGCTTTGTTAGGGAGCGATCGTTCACGCGACAGAGCTCAAGAAAATCAGTTAGGAGTCCACGTGGCATTAATCGGCACGAATTTTTAAAAGGAAATAGATTTAAGATTTATTTTAATCATAAACACTGCTTGCAAAATGGATTGTAATTTGTGCTTCGTCGGACACCTGCTTTCAAAGTTGACCCAGACTTGCGCATCTCACGGAATAGCTTTCTGGTATTAAAGAATAGGTATTTGTTTATTGGAAGTTTCATCTTACGGCCGCTTCTCATACAGATGCGCAAGTTCAAGTCATTCATTTTTATATATTCAAAATTCTTGCAAATTGTGTTAATTTTGACCATTCAAGAGTAAATGCCCGGGATTTTACTACCGGATTATGCAGTGTATAAAAGAGAATGGTAAAACGAACAGTGGACCCACATTATTTATAGCTGAAGTCCGTCCCTCCATCCCCGACATCAAAACCAACATTTCAAATGTGTTAATGTATACTTCCTGTCGAACAGTATAACGGATGTTATATTGTCAGCAAGAAAACAACACTGTAAAGATTAATCATCTCGTTAAGTTTGGCGTAAACAAGTGGAGAATATAAACATAACAGTGCATTCTCTCTCTGACGGGGTAAAGCGATATCCCGCTTTCGTCCAACAAAATGCGCGTCTGTGTCTCATTTGAAAAGAAATGAAATGGCATTAACTTATTGTTTATGTAGAAATCTCTGTTATTGTTTCTTTTTTGTTGGAACGATGAATGCGTGGGCCATAAATGTTAATTCTTAATTTCTCATCGGAAGTTTCGTGTGCAACCTTTAACAGTCGGGCGGTAACGAATAAAGAGCATATACAATTGGAGTATTTGTCATTCTCTGTAAGGGGCTAATTGATCTTTTGAGTTTCTGTGTATATTTTGGTTAGGCGGTTGTAACAAGACAAACCAAAGAGACAACTAGTCTGACCGAGCACTGCATGTTGCCCCGATTATGACCTCGACTCGCCCGCGTGTCTGAATTTATACGAAGCTGTATTCATTTGAAATGTTACGTTCAACCGTTTTACTGACCGTTCTGAAAGAGGAGGCGGCCTTCGCAATTTGCACACATCAACGTTTTATGAATTTTGATAATATATTTATCTTTGGGGAAACTTTTGGTAATGAAGATTATTCGTAGTCTCAACCGAATGTTCACAAGACGGCCGAGTTTCCTTGGAGCTCAAACAAAAAATAATAGATAATCATTTACAGCATTCTTATAAATATTCTATATATTTTTTTAATTACTTAGCCAGTAATTTAAACTGTAGAATAGATGGTGCATCCCCGACATCAAAACCAACATTTCAAATGTGTTAATGTATACTTCCTGTCGAACAGTATAACGGATGTTATATTGTCAGCAAGAAAACAACTGTAAAGATTAATAATCTCGTTAATTTTGGCGTAAACAAGTGGAGAATATAAACATAACAGTGCATTCTCTCTCGGACGGGGTAAAGCGATATCCCGCTTTCGCCCAACAAAATGCGCGTCTGTGTCTCATTTGAAAAGAAATGAAATGGCAGAGTGGAAGACGGCCGAGTTTCCTTGGAGCGCAAACAAAAAATAATAGATAATCATTTACAGCATTCTTATTGAAGTCAAATATTC
>JAVTVY010045188.1:0-20336 GCA_036873755.1 Hanleya hanleyi | reverse complement strand
TTGGTGTTAGAAGAACTACATGCAAAGATGGGACACCCAGGAGTAGATCGAACTTTACACCTTATCAGTGACCGATTCTACTGGCCCCAGATGGCTAAAGAGGTGGAGCAACATGTGACAAGGCAGTGCGATTGCATAAAGAGCAAGCGACCAACTCTGCCACCCATGGCACCTATGCAGAATATTGTTGCCACATCTCCTTTCGATCTGATTTCATTGGATTTTGTACATCTGGAGAAAAGTCGAGGTGGCCATGAGTACCTACTAACGGTCATTGATCATTTCACAGGATATGGTCAAGCGTACCCGACGAAGAACAAAAGTGGGAAGACTGCGGCAGAACGACTTTTCAATGATTACATTTTGAGGTACGGGTTTCCCAAACGGATCCACCATGACCAGGGGGGTGAATTCGAGAATCAGTTGTTCCAGCGTCTTGCCGAGTACTGTGAAATCGGTAGATCAAGGACCACTCCTTACCACCCCCAGGGCAAGGGGAAAAATGAACGGTACAACAGAACCCTGCTGGACATGCTTCGTACACTTCCCGAGAGTCACAAGTCCAACTGGCACTTGCATGTGAACCAGATGACCCATGCATATAACTGCACCCGAAATACGACCACGGGATACTCACCGTACTTTCTGCTGTTTGGGAGGGAACCCCGACTTCCCATAGATCTGCTGTTCGGTACAAATCAGGAGCCACAGAAACGCGACCCCAAATATGTGGAAGAGTGGCTAGGTGGAATGAAAGGCGCATTTCAGGAAGCATCAAAGCGAGCCGACGCCTCCGCTTCACGATCAAAGAAGAGGTATGACAAAAAGGCAAGGAGCAACACATTGTTAGTGGGTGACCGAGTACTGGTGCGAAATCTTTCAGAGAGGGGTGGACCAGGAAAGCTCCGGAAGTACTGGGAGGACAGGATTTACAGAATTGTAAAGCAGATGGGTGCTGATGCACCGGTTTACAGAGTAATCCCTGAGGATGGGGTGAGCCCAGCTCGTGTAGTCCATCGCAACCTTCTACTTCCCTGCAATGACCTGCCGGTCCAACAATCAAAGTTTACGAAACCAAAGGACCAGAGAAAGGCATCTCCACTGACAACCCGGCTTGCACCCGCACGATCCTGCAGTGCCGACGACAGCTCTGATGAAGAGGAATCCTACCATCTCATTCCACCAAGTCTGCAGCAGGGACAACCAACTAAGCCGGGAAATAATGTTAATGCACCACCGTTTCAACCACGGCGGATCAGTTCGCCACCATACGTTGTAGCCAGAGGTGCAGGGGACGATAGTCGTGGGGTAGAACCCCCAGAGTTTGGGATCTCCACTGAAGAGGAGAGTGTCCAACGACGATCGCACAGGACACGGCGTGCCCCATCTCGGTTGACCTACGACACTTACGGCAACATGGAGGAGTACACCCAACAGAGTTTCAATGTTACCATGGTAACGCCAGACATTAACTCCCAGATGGGGGCAGTCACTTCTGTAATGGCAGGATTCTGAGCCAACAATGTGTGTTGTTAGTTTGACTTCAAAGTATCATTAACATATCTACTGACTGGGTAATGACCGGTAACTTATTATTAAGTAAAGCACTGAAGATGTGATGTAACTACATAGGGCACAATCGGTTAATAGTTGTGGTTTCCTGTAATATATAGAGGCTAAAGAGCTGAACTCTTGGTGAATTCATTCACGATTTTACTTCTGTCATTGATCTGGCCAGCTGTGACAGTATGTGTATCAAGAGTTATGCTGACGTGGGACATTATGTCTGTACAAATACCACATTATTGTAACATGCGAAATGTCGAGGACGACATTTATTTTGTGCGGGGCGAGTGTAATACCATCAGTGAAACGGAATAGTTCGTTAATAGTGCTGGGGGGTATATTTTTTTATTTTATATTATTGTCATTCTGCAAGTCCGTGTTCGGGTTTTTTGAGCGAGTAGCGATACATGTTTTGAATTAACCAGGCACCACGTGACTACCCATTGTTCGGGACAGCACGGTGTGTCGCCTGTTGGTGATGTTCGCTTTCTTTTCCTAAAGAATAAACCCGTTATTTCAGGTATGTTTACGTTAGCATGATAGTTAAATGTCTAGAGTACATTTTGTGATGATCACGGCAATCTGAAAGTGTAAACATAGCCAGTTTGACAGTCTTTCGTGTACCTTGTGCACCCGTCGGTAAACCAGTCTGGCGGATTTTCATTGTACCATGTGCGCCATTCGGGAACCCTCTTCCAAGCCATTCGGGCTTATCACAGAATGTGTTTATGTCGAGTACTGACTAGAATTAGTGCGGAATATTGATAGACTGCTGTCAGATTTATTTCTGGAAATTACCGGATGTATAAACAAATGTGTTCAGTGCATGTAAACGTTGTTATAGTACAATCTGATAATATCTTGCTCATTTATCTGAAGAGGTCACCCACTATGTACTGTGTCGCATAATTGTTCTATTGCTGAAGAGGTTATTGTCGACCTGGGTGTCTTGGTAACTATCCCACAGTAGTATACTGGATTATTTGTAAACACCACAGTAAATTTGAGTAGAGATTGCTAATTTCTCTGAATGTATCATCCACTATATAATTATTGCATCATCGTGAATTGCCAGATAAGTCATTGTCGACCCATATGTTCTAGTCTAGACTTTCTCACATAGTTGGAATTATATCCAGAGTGAATGTAAAGATAAACTAGTCAACACAGTATTTTTGCATAAACATGTAAGTTTTATTTTATATCATTCTAAATTGTGAAACTGTTAACCAGGCACCACGTGACTACCCATTGTTCGGGACAGCACGGTGTGTCGCCTGTTGGTGATGTTCGCTTTCTTTTCCTAAAGAATAAACCCGTTATTTCAGATTGATGCCTGGTCTTTTACTCCTTGTTGAATCGAAGACGTGTAACAACTGCGCCCCGTGTCGCATGACATAAATACAGCTGTCGAAATGGGATTGTCGTCTGGCTTTCGTGGAATGAATATGATGGTCATCAATCATGTTGCCTATACTGGTTGGCGATAAAATGGACTTCCCGTGTGATGGAAACCAGAAGTAAGTATGACCCGGAAAACAATTAAAAAAAAAATACTTCCAATCATACCAAGAAGTAGAAATTTTGACAGACAAATTAAACTTCACCCCGCACATTAAAAGAAATATCATACAAGAAACATAAACATGATATACGGTGATATAAATACATAAAGAAAATACCCCTACCAAGATGAATAACTGTATCAATGGGTCACACTGCATTTCAGAGCAGAGCTGCAGCGAAGTGTATTTTTATGTTTGTATACGCTCATTAGGACCACTATTGGCGGTGCATGTCATCCAATGTCCTCTCATTTTTTTTATATACACATGTATGGATTCATGTATTCATTCGTTGTGAAATCAAATGCAATCATTAACTAAGTCAATCATGGCTCGTTACTGAAATTTTATTCTCTATAAGCAGGTTTTCTACGTCTTATTGCACAGTTAATTACTGCTGCCAAGTTTGAAATAAAATGTAATATGTTCCGAAATACCGCACATTTTTCGTTATAATATTTGTAAATTTCCGTGACGGAATCACAGTGGAAGTTCACCGTAACGCGTTTTGACTCAGTGTTAACTTGCTTGTCTAATTCTTTTGCTGCTAGCTGTTTCGATCTGATTATCCGAATAGGACATTTATTACTAACACACAGTACCCAAAGATGATAGCATTTTTTTCCTCATGAGAACGAAGTGAATGGGTTATCACAGGGGTCACATATAGTCTGTGACAGAATCACAAAAAATCGTGACAGGATCACGAGTGCACATTTTGAATTGTCTCCATAAAAGGGCTTTATTAATTACCGGTACACATTTTCTGCAAAAAATATTCCTAACATGATCTAATTATAATATACACACTTCAAGCTCTTATTTTGACCATTGTGTAGTTGCTGTCAAATGCATATCTTTTCTACAGATGTTTAAAAATAGTATACTTTTCAGTTAAATGCAAGTTTTCTTCCTTGATAATTTTAAATTTCCCGAATTTTTCCGGTTTATAAATTGTGGGAAATAAAATTCCCGCTTAAAACACATCTTGTCTGTTATTGGCATGTTCCTGGAGATTATAGGAAGCGAAACAAAAAAAACAGCATGGTCTATGAAATAAATGTGGCGTGAACGTTGTGTGAAAAATGTTTTTGGTGACGGCGGCTTCTACGTCAAATTTCTGCAACCTGTGATTCATAAGTGTTTAATTATTTGTCAAATCAATTGCAATCATTTACCGTTAATGTGTGATTCTCATGTCTTATATGGGAGCTCAGTACAATAAAGAATCTTATCTTATCATGCGCACAATTAATTTTCGGCGAAACCAATCTCGCATTCGTCTATTTCTGTATTGGGGAAATTAGCCCAGTTGCTGAGTTCTGGGGATATATTAGTATTATTCAACTAAACATAGAAATAGTTTTGTATAATTTCAATGAATTATGTTTGTTTGGTTAAAATTAACTTTATCTCACAATAAAATGCGATCGGCACTATTTCGTAGCCGGCTCACTACTTGATCGCCATACACTCCCCACAGATGGCCGAGTTGTGTGTTCCATGTGAGAGGCTAGATTCCGCTGAATACGGAAATAGCCGAACGTGAGATTGACCATCCACCAGTCAGATTTTTGGACTGGATTCCGGGTCGCGCGGACATCGCCGGATATGACATCATATATAGTAAAATAGATGTTTTTTCAAGTCTGCATAATACCTCTGTTTAGGTGGCGTTAAAAATAATTATCTGGAGATTATTTTTCCTGCTTATCTGCACAGAGAATATGAAAAGTAGTTGCTCATGTGCAAAACTGAAGGAGTTGTTCGGCCGGATTAAAACTGAACCGTGCGTGCGTGGGTTTTCCCCTAGATGTCATAGCAACGTAGTAATATTCAACTTCCCCAATTGGAGGCCGGGATGATAAATGAGCCTGTGAAAGGGAGCATGCGCTGTTGAGAGGATGGTATTCCCTATGAGCATGAGGCCAACCCTGAGAAAGAGCAGATCGGCTGTTCAGTTATTAGCATGACCCATTTATCCCGTTGGAGATAGTGAAACACAGCAACGCCGCAAAGCCGCTGTGCAGAAACTGATAGTTTCCCAGCTAACCCGGTGTGAAGCCCTGGCTTGGTTGACATTGAGAATTTAAATATCCACACACATCATATCCGATCAAGAGTTTTTAACCTGTTGTCATATCTAGGCCTACCTAGCAACGCCGCAAAGCCGCTGTGTAGTAATTGACAGTATGCAAACTAACAGAAGACCGCAACGCCGCTGTTTAGAATTAAAAGTTCGGAAAGATGTACGTCCAAAGATTACAAGACCGCAACGCCGCTGTTTAAAATTGAAAGTTCGTAAAGACATAGGACTAGGCCTACATACAAATCCTTTCTGTAATATAACCCCGACCACCCACCCCATATTTCTGAAAAGTGTTATTTATCTAAATGGTGTTCGCTATCGCGAAGTCCAAAACTAGGCTCGTTTCCCGTGATATCTTACATGAAGTATGTACCGTCTAAGCCTGGCTGAATTCAATATCTTGCAATGAATGTTGAGGGAGAAAGCATGCTACATAGATACAAAACATGATTGTATATTTTTAATGTCTTGGTACTCGGTGTCTAAAGAATGGTTCGCATGAAGACGTCGAAGGAATGGAAAGCGTGGGGTGGGAGAATGGGAGAAATTGTTTTCACAGACAATTAATAGATTGAAAATCAAGTATAAACGTGGTTATATGGTGGATATCGTAACGTTTTGCCGGCATCATTGAAAACCGAGGAAACATATGTTTATGTACACTCTATTGTTTTTTTTTCTTCGAATTTGGTGCTAATAATCTTATATGAATTAGTTCTTTGGATTATGGACGCGGTAATTCTTTTGTGGCCAACGGCTGAATATTGAATGACGGACTAGACGCTTATATATAGTTTTATCCCCGACCAGTACTGGCGTTATAGTTGGGATTTGTTGTCCTGATAAACGCCCGTCCGTGTGTCCGTCCGTCCGCCCGTCTCCGTATCTCTTTTGCATCATATATCAAGAACGAATATGCTTAGCTTCATCAAATTCACAGTAGACATACACATGCATATGGTTATGTGGCAAAAGCCTATAGAAAACTGACGAGATTGAATATTTAAATATCTGTAGTTCATTATTTGTTTTCATACTGGGGTGATCAGAGGTTATCATTCTCGTAGTTACCTCCCCGCAAACATGTACTCCATGGCCCTCGTGCTCCCGGCTCTCTCACATGCACTGTACTCCCACCCCTGGCTCTGTGCTACCTGTTCCCTATTTTATCCTTCTTGAATCCCACCCCACCTCATCATTCTATGAGCTCAGTACAATATCAAGGCGTACTAAGAAAATGTAATATCTTCAGAACAATTAGGATAATTTCTCCTCGACTTTCTCAGGACATGCACACGTTAATGATATATCGGTTCATTGTTCACCAATGCTTAACAACACATAACTATTTCTCAGTCGCTAGAATGGCCTTGGTCTGTAAAATGTTTAATAGTTTTGCGGAACATCGGCGTTAACTTGGACGAGGTCACTAACCTGTTAACCTGGGATCAGTATATTCGGCTCTTACGGCTGTTTGTGGAAGAGATGCTGTTCTACTTCTGAAGTGAAGACGTTAATAGCTCATATTATTAGTTGTGCAAAAGCTCAACAACAGAAAAATATCAAATATTGTATGTGTTATATGTTATGTGTTGGTGGAGGTTATATAATTCGATACGAATTGGAGTATAAGTTAGAGAATACATCACCATTTGTGTGGTGTTAACAATTACAAGATTTGGCTTGGATTAACTTTCACATAATAATGAACGAATTATCTGAGTTTGGTGAGTTAGCTGATTTGTCATCACAACTCTGGGGCCAGCGTATCTGAAATCGCATAAACCGATACTATGAGCCGTGTGATTACTTCATAGTTTCCTCATGAACATCTACAATGAAAGCACGGCTGAGAATTCTCCGTATTCTAGTCTGAATGTGAGGTCCCGAGAGAGGCTGTCTGTGAATTGATATGGCTGCATTCTAGTCGCCGGACCCACCTCCCACCTCTTACATACCTCACTATTCAGCACATGTAACCAAAAAGAAGTAACGTGCTGTAGTCATATACAAGGCTGCTTGTTATGAAAACAGATATCTCAGCTTTACGACATTTTAATATTCCAACCGATTTGCCGATCTAGTTCACTACAATAGAAATGAGTAAGTATTCATAATAAAACGCACAGTATGAATCACTCTACCCTCAGCTTTTCAAATTTTCAATGGGAATATAGCGAACCAATCCTACTGTAAAAATTCATCAATGGACGACGGCTGATTATTGAATGTTGGTTATGACGCCTGTAAGTGTGATATTGAACAGTTTAGTTTTACACACCTTGATATCGCCATGCTTGCCGTGGCTATAAAGACAAATCAAATCGATAGTGATGTAATCAATGCAGTGATGAGATATTGGAAAGAAGTATAAACTATAAATTAGTATAAATTAATATTTTAGAATAATATCATTAGTTGTTTCGAAACATTATAACGAAACTATAAGATAATGACTATAAGATAATAAGACATAAATAAAATCATGGAGAACTGCTGATGGCTTCTCGCTTGTAAGCAACTAGCTTTTGATTATATGCATCTTTATTTTATGCCTACTTGTGTCTAATTGGTTGTCTCATGAACAATGACTTGAAAATTATTCATGAAAGATGGCTGGCTGGATGCCAGATCTGAGGCTTGTATTTCACATCTAATGACTCTGTGGCTTTCTGGGATTAGATAGATTTACGATATGTACATGTAAATGAATTGTTCTCCTTCGCCAGCAAGACAAAATGTGTTCATTTTATCTTAATGTTCTGACTGCTAGGATTTTGGTGAAATTGTATAATCGTGATCTGTCTGGACAACGGCTACCAAAGCAATGTGAGATATGCTGACTATCGTGAAATTATACTTACCTATTCTGCGAATAATGAATTTGTATATACCGAAACCTAGTCCGCATAGTACCATGCCAAGGAGAGTTGTCCCAATTCCAACTCCAACATAGTCTAGTCTTGTCCAGTCTGTTGCTGAAAATTAGTATATTTTCATTTATAAAAATGTACATCACATACAGGACCTTCCAAATGTGGTTGATACTTTCTTAAATGTATGCCATTTCAGTAAGTTTCATGTGTTTTGGACGATACTCGAATTAACATTTATACCGGGTTGTCGGTTCTTCAAATATCAAAGTTGATATCAAGCTTGGATGTTCTATTTTTAATTTTTAGTTTTGCCATTGCCAGAGTACCATAATTCTGTGAAAAGTAGCGCTGGTTCTAGACACTGGCCAAAACTGTATATGTACATCGAATTGGGAAACGGCGAAAATGTGGATGTATACCTGATGCCAACTTCACTTTTATGGATAAAGTAGACATTCCTTTATCGTTGACAACAACCACGTCGAAGACCTCGGCGGATGTTATGTGTCGTCCGGATAAAACCGTCACATGTCCTGAAACTTTAACTGTGACTCCATGAAATGATAAATTGACCACCGCTTTCTCCTGTTTATGTATATAACTGGGCAGCTCTTCGCCATGCCGCTTGCTCCACTCCACGCGGATAAATTTTGGATATGCGTAAAAGTATACAGCAATATCATCATTAGTCGATGCTATTTCAAACTCCGTCAGTTGTTTCCACTGAAATATTGGTTTAGCTGAAACAAAGTAAAATAATGATTTCCTTTTTATTTCTATCAAATGAATATGAGTGTCAATCATTTTTGCCTCTATTACCACCCATCCTTCATTATCTCGAATAACAAACGATTGATCGAGAATCAATTGCGACGATATCGAGTAAATGTAAAATAATACTGTCTCTCGGAATTAGGTTTTAAAATGGTATATCCACATACAGTCCGTCCGTATTTGCGTGCCACCAATCCCAAGGCAATCATGAGTTTTCCAGCAAGGGAATGGTACAACATGACATAAGGGCGGTGCTGAGAGGTGTTTGTCGGTGTATACCTCTTAACCAGAAAGTTTCCCAATAGGGAAGTAAACTTAAAGGAAATCATCAGTTGCGTTTCTCAGTACAATATTATTCTTCCTCAAAACGTAATTGAATCGCGATTTTTCGTTGAAAGTTTATTGATTGAAAGACGCTTCGACTACTGAAGATACAGATTTTGGTGTGGATTTGATGTAGGATGGTGGTTTGTCCTATTTTGGTATGTGTTTGAAGTAGGATGGTGATGTGTCCTATTTAGTTTTCCTCACATCGCGAGTGTAGATTTTTCCCAATCTGTTAGTGCGAATGAATGAAGAGGCAAGCAACATACACAATTTTGTAGATAAAATTATCGAGAACCTATGTATAAAATTTATATTCGTACGTATTGAATAAAAAATGTCTTAGTTACCCAATACTATCCATATCATTGAGGAATAAATACTAATTGTATTGGTTTTATGATAACTCACTCATCGGCTTTATTTGCGTCCGACCTTTCTGTTTGCCTTTGATACCGTTTGATACAGTACATGTGTATTGTCCGGTGTCCTCGTAAGTCAGATTGACCATATCAGCTTTGTATTCATTACCAAATGTGTTGCCTTTGAACAATCTCACTGTAACACCCTCAAAGGTTTGCCGCCACTCGTCGAATGTATAAGCGCTAGGCTCTCCATCTGCTTTGCAGCTCAACATTTCACACTGAGGTTCGTACGACACGGAAACTTCAGGGGGATCTGAAAATAAAATTCATCACTTTGGATTGATAAGTGATTAGATGACTGCATCAAAATAGATCAACAAATTTCAGCACAGTTCGTTTGCCACCTAAAGGGGTTGGAGAGGGGGGTGGATGTAGTATATTGCCAATTTTGAAAAAAAAGATCATTAAATGCCATATTATTTTTCCCTTGCTTACCCTGACCAAATTTGCAGGCGATCTGTCTCGATGGTTGCATTCGATGGTTGTGATAGAGAGTTGTGATAGAGAGTGATGGTTGTGATCACATTCTGCTGTCGCGTAACACGTGTCTGTTTCCACTTAACCCAGGGCTAGGGGTTGTATGGACTCATGTACGTCAAGATCTTCATCTTCAAGATGGTGTTCATATGAACAGACTCGATCAAAGCGCGACTGAGATACATTATTCTGTAGATAACGTCATGCAACGAAAATCATATGGATTAACCAGTTGATATTTTTGGAACATCATGATGTCTTGCTGGCATCATTGAAAGCTGTTGACCGCTTCTCTGTTGCAGAAAACTAGCCTATGTTTATGTATAATATGCTTTTTTTTTAAAATTTAAATGGTAATGCTGTATGGGATAGGTTTTTGGATTATTGACACGGAAATTCTGTTGTTGTTGTTTTTGTTTTGTTTTTTTGAATGGTTGAATTTATAATCCGCATGCATGGATATTATACAGACATTTAGTACGCGACAATTGAAACAGTTCCAAAAAGTAAATAAATAAATAAATTATTGGTGTGAATACACAGTTACACTTTATATATTATGAAATATATTATGAATATGTTCTTCCCTTTCCGTATATTAATATTTCAGTATCTTTTTTTAAATTATATATCTTAATGATATCATATAGAAACTTCCTGTATGTACAAAAGCTTATCCAACTGTTTGTATACATGCACATACAGTTTGTACATGGACACACATGCGAATACATATGTACGCTTGCAACACATACAGACATATTATATGTATATACATTTATATACATAATTTTTGGAGTTACCATACTATAATACAGATAACGAGCTCTTTTTTTACAAACACAGTATGTTACAAGCAGAAAAAACGAACTGACAGACTCATAGACAAATAAACTACACGAAAAAAAAACAAAACAACAAAAAAAAACACGGAAGTTCTTTAATGGACGTAGGAATATTGAATGACAGACTAGAAGCCTGTAGTTTTTGCCTCTTAAATAAAATTACCATGAAGTAGCTTGAAATATGTCCCCAAATACCATGGTACACATTGGAAAGGCACTATGCGCCATGGTAATAGCCATTGTATTTCCATTTGTACATGGAAAGTGGGAATCTTGCATCAGTATATACATAGCCGTTAAGCCAGGGACTGGTCTATGGTGATCCAAACAACATGATTCATCCCAATGTATTGAAGATTGCCTTATATGAAATCACGATATTGTGCCGCTGTATAATGTGACACTGATCTAGTAAACTAGGCATGAAAAAGAGCGTCTCCTGTCCGCACAATTTGTAAGGGGTATGAGAATAACCTAGTTGGCAGATAACGGTAATATACATAACATAGAGTGAAAGGAGGGATGTATCGGCACTATTGGCAATACTCTGCTTTATTCGAGCAAGAGACATTTTGGGTAAGTGAATAATGTGATTCACAAATGTATCACAAATATGAGACTCCGTTATATCCACCGTGAATATCCCCGACTTATCAGTAACGTCTTGCTTTATAGAAATCGCAGGTTCATCCCACATAAATATTAGGAATAATCAAGCGTTGCTCGGAGTTGCCATTGGTAACAAAATGCTAGGAGTCTGAGAGATAAATAGACAAATATTGAATATATTGATGCATATCGTTAATTCAGTTTCCGGGTAGGCTAAATTTAGGTAACATTTACGATAATTGCTAATTATGTATGAACGCAAGTAATAAATTTCTATTTCCTGTTTCGTGGCTGATTGTTCATGTTTTATAATTCATAGATAATCGGGATGTCAGAACGTCCTGCAAACATCTCATGTAACATCAATCGTATCATTACACTTGGTGGCCAAAACAGCGTAAAAGGCGTACAGTTACAACACATATAAGGGAAGTGGGAAGAAGAGCCGACATACTGACACAGTCACATGACTTCAGAGTAGGCCTATAGTCTTCTGGTTAACCTATTCTAAAGCACATACCAAGAATCTAACGATTCGTGATATGTGTTGTATCTCAGGTACGCTTCTATTGTATCTGTTCATGTGGCAACTTGGATTACATGACCACACGGCCCCTAGCACCGGCATAAGCGGTATTAGATAAAAATCTAGAGAGCTATGATGCAAATGCTCTGACAACTCGTATACTGGTAATTGGTGAGCTGTGTCGCTGTGACAATTCGTACACTGGGTATTAGTGAGCTGTGTCACCATGGTGAATTTGGGGAGGGGCGTAATTACAAGAGTCTGGTCCGTCATTCATAATTAAGCCGTCGTCCATTAGAGAATATCCGCGTCCATAATCCAAGGACCTATTCCATATTACATATAACAGTATTAGCACCAAATTCAAAAAGACAATCATAGTATACATAAACATATAGGCTTGTTTTCTGCAAGAGAGAAGCGGTAAGACCCATCTTAGAAGTCATAAAGTTTTATTCATTTCCACTACATACAGAGGATATTCATTTTTCACAGAGCTGCTTGAATTTTTCATTGATAACATGTATGCAAAATTTGGCAACACTATATAGCGATATCGTAAAGATATTCTAAAGGGTATTAAATGTGACGGTGGCAGAGCTTTAGCTGGTCTCTTGAGAACACTTGCATATGGCGTACATATACTTCGCTCGCTCGATAGCATAAGGTTCCAAGAGGTCGAGAGATTTTTACTCAATCAAATTGCAATAAAAATAAACACATCAAAATCAGTTATATATTGCGATATACTGCTTTAGACCTATCCGTGACAGTTCAGATTTTCTGCAAGCTATCCAATCAGGAAATTAGAATATACTTTCTGTTACTTGAATCTGAAAAGGAACGATTTGTAAACATTTAGCTTTCAAATGTTATCGCAAGAATCATATTTTGAACTTGCAAACAAGATAATTGTGCAGCATTTTCAAATTTCTTCATGAAATGCTATTACGTCAGTTCAAATTTCAATAATTCGAAAAGCCCTCCTAAAAACATGATCCCAGTAAACATGTTCAACTAGAAGGATTAATAACTTAGAAACGAAGGAAAATTTAGAAAATAAGGCATTGTTATTTAGTTTTACACATTTACTGAATTGTCACCCAACATTTCATAATTTTATATGTAATAGCATAGGAGTTATTAGAAGACCAATCTGAAAACGAGGTAAAACAATTAAGGGCGTAAACCAGCAAAAACTACCGAGAAGCGATTAACGGCGTAAACCAGCAAAAACTACCGAGGAGCGATTTTTCTGACCGGTAGTTTATTTAACCAAGTTAAATGATTTTTAACCCAGTTTAAATCCAACTGAATTTTCAATATTATTTATATTATACTATTATAAAATAGCCTTTTTTACATCCTGTAAAATGGGAGGAATTAAGTCAATACCACCAAAAAAAGTTGTCGAGGACGGTTATTCCGCCAAACATCTCTTGAATTCTGTGATCAATATCGCACATTGACAGTAAGATGAACGTGACATCTCGGACATTATAGGTTAACATTTTTCCCTTAACCGGGGCAAGGAACAATTTGTCAGCCATGTGTTTTACATCTCCAAGGAGTTCGAATAAACAAAGACAATTTAAACGTGACCGAGATACATTATATTATAGAAAACGACTTGGGAATTTATTTGGATAAAAGAACACTTGTAAGTGTTAAGGATTTAATGAACCAAACAGTATCATGGATTGAGAGTGCCTGGAGAGGCTTTTATATTGATAATACCTCCGAGCCAAATCGAGTTTCAGGTGTACAGATGAAATTATGTATTGTTGCCATCAGTATTGTGAGTTTTTGGAGTTCGTACTAACCGTCGGCCGTAAAAGGTATCTCGTTTATTGACGCGGAAATTCTTTTGTGAACGCCTATATTCACAAACTCAAACACTCATGTATGTGATATTTATGCGATGTTACACACTGAGAGCAATGCACGATCGCAGAATATATGGCGGTATGCTTGGTAACTTGTTTCTAATTCAGCATAAAGGGGTCGGAATTCTCCTATATTGGTTAGAATTATTTGGGTGAGAGCCACCACAGCCGTCAGCTTTTGTAAAGTGTCAATGTTCTGTTGTTAAAGTTATAGCTACCTACTCTCATTCTCTGATGTATATACTTTCTCCTCGCTAACAGACTTCCAGCGTCAAAGCCGGACCGGACAATTTCCAGTGATTCTGGATCTTGTTGATCAGTCTCTTCTTATTTTCTCGATTAAAAAAAACCATCGGGATATCGTCATTAATCTGTGATTTTTTTCTCGCCCGCTAAGCAATTATAAACAAGAACATTGGTGTCGATTTTTTCTCCATTTAAAACACCATCAACATCGAACAATCGCGATAAAATAGAAGATATCGAAGAAGAGCAGTCACAAGAAGATCTTCGTCTCTCCTATGAAAATCACGACTTGCACAAAAAATATCCATTGAAATATGGATTCGCTTCGGTATATACGGAAACACAACGGAATCTCGATATCCGTTCATTCGTGAGTTTTCTTGATTAAAACACGACCGCAACTAGAATAAACCAGCACATTACTCGCAGGTCACTACGTCACGTTGACACCTTTATCATCTCATACAGTCGCTAGCCAGGGGCTCGGACCCAATAACACTGACGCACGCACGCACGGCTCCTTTAATAGTATGGAAAACATTCACACAGAACAATGGAGATTAATAGTTTTAGAAGAAATAACATCCCCCGAGTTCTTACTGGACACAAATATTCCAGCGGGACCTGCATATGGCGTATACATATCTCGCCTAGTAGTATTTGATAGATCCGGTGTAATATGTGACGATTTTAATCAATGTCACAAAATATTATAAACCTATAAAACAGGAATTGGGGGTAGCCGTGTTAGACTGTGTAGTATAAAAGGGTGGCACCTTTAAGACTAAGTTAAATGGTCACGAGCTTTCGCAGATAGTGGATATCTGCTTCGACAGGGTCCGCTTTCACCAAGCGCCTCCACACAAAGTTTTTCAAATTTGGCGATACATATCGCATGCTTATGGAAAATACGACCATAGCGTACAAGACAAGAAAGGCATACGGTAATCAAAGCGTTCTCTAGATAACGACTTTACAGCAAATTCAGCGATACGGATTTGATATTTTGGAACATCATGCTTTCTTGGTGGCACCATTACAAACTGTTGACCACTTCTGTCTTGCAGGAAACTAGATACTATGCTTGTTTTTTTCCTTTGTCGATCAGACGGTGGGCTAAGAATGCGGCGTGAAATCTCCCGCCATTGCAGCATTGTCATATGGGGATCTATGGCTCGTGTGGTTTCCAATTGGGATTGCCGCCTAAATTTTGCGGACACGTTTGGATAATCGGGCACCCTCATTCGCATGCATTTCAACGGGCCATGCCATGGTCCCAGAATGCGAATTTTGGACACTTCTGAATAACCGAGAACCCTAATTGGAATGCACTTCACTGGGTCTTGCAACTGTTCTACGACCACGAACTGAAAAATCCCCTGAAAACATTCGAATTGCCTGCGTCATATTTCCATCTTTCTCCATGTTTTACGCACAAGTTTGGTTACAAAATTTCAAAAGCATCCCATGCAGCAGCTACAGCATACCTAAGATATCGAATAAGGCAAACGCCTACCGGTGTGGTTGTTATCTCTTATGCACTGTTACAGGTTACATGTAGATCTGCCTGAAAAGCAAGAACATGCAAAATTGGTCCTGCATAATGCACCTGGACAGTGGCTCCTACGAAACATCGGTCATCGCATATTGGAATCAACTGCAACAGGGAAAGGCCTCAGAGAGGAGGGATCTCTCATATTAGATGTACATCTAGAAGCTATTTTTCTACCCCTTTATCCGCAGGGAAATAACATATCTTTATCAGACGGGTATAATGTGGAATAGAGAATTCACTGGTATTTCTAAAAAAACGTTTTTAGTTTGAATTGGGGTGGTCTAATATCACAAGCAATATTCCGGGTTGTCCTTCCATATACTCTATTCCTTTCCCGAATATTTTAAGCGCCTGAAATCAGTATAGTTCTTGTTTTTGATGAGAGTGATCATTCTTTTTCTTCATCACTGTCCGAATTCTTTCTCTAGGAGAATTGTTGATCGCTCTTCTGTTCAATTGTCCGTCCGTTAAGATTTGTTGGTTTTCCAATTCAATTTATTTTTAATCTGAAAATCTACACTAAGACAATCCCACAAAGTATCTTCAGACGACATTTTAGAATCCATCAAACCCAGGCCTTCAAGTGCCTCCTATATTTCCTATATTCCGTACATTTTCCTATATTTTTTAGTTATTCCTATATTTTTCTATATTGTACTCAAAACCACATATATTTCCTATATTTTGACTTTTTCTCATGAATGCTTTCACAAATTTCCTTAAATTAGCCAAATTGCCATAAGGAAATACATTTCAGACTTTTTTTTGGCCTCGCTTCGCTCGGCAAATATAACAAGCGCTGGATGAGCGCAAAGACCTCCGTCGAGGCAACAGGGTCCGTAGCGTAATACATCACTGAATAACATACAGCCGGATGCCAAGCTCAATTTTGCATTTGTTGGACGTTAGCTTCATCAATGGTAATTAATCTGGGATTGAGGGTTCCTCACTAGCATGTCCAGACAGGGATGTGAAAGTCACATTCCCAGCAAATAATTTTTGTTTGATTTGACGTGCTTGAAATATTGGGGTATGGAATAGAGTATATTGATGGAAAACCTGGAAAAGTGCTTGAGACATTAGGCCCCATCCCACCCACACCTCCCCATGAGAGGATACCCTCACCCAAATCAACACGTTAGCGACAGAAATGAGACCCTGTGTGCCTAATTGTACCAACTTGCTTGTGATTTTGTGCTATAGGCCCAACACAGCAACACTTCATATTTTGTATGTGTACAGTATAGCATCATCATTGATGAGAGAATGCTCTTCAAAACACACCTGATTTTACCGACACTTCGTTCTGATCTGTCTCAACATCATATGATGAGGATTCAATGCGCTCGGTATAATTTTTTATACTGGTGTTACAGGTCACCTTCGCCTTCACCTTACTGTATCAATGACCATGGACTTGTACATGTATCACATTCACATTGAATGGTGATGGCTGATGAGAATATTGCCCCTATGGAACAAATGACTGGATTCCACGCAGCAAATATTTATTGTGTAACACAGTGAGAAGAAAATTAATTGTATAAACATTCCAAGCCTCATTGAACACAAGCCGCACCATACTTGATATGAATATAACGCGCGTACATTAGCTCGCTTGGACGTCGCTTAGTTAAATATGGACAGACTCGTAAAAATCTCAAAATTTTCAAAAGCCACAAAAATGCCCTCAGCTTGTACAGAGTAAGTAAAAATACTTATGTACAACTTGATGTTTAGAAATGACTGTGTTGAGCGGTTCTATTCCCAACTTCTCTTTTATTCTATGTCATAGAGGACAGGGTTTGGTAAATAATTAACAAGCGTTCTGAGAATCCCAACATCTCGCCTTGCGGGGTCATCCGCCAAAGGTGCAGCAGTATTGAAAGCATACATGTAGAGCAAATAATAAGGTCTGGAATAAGGTGATGTGGTACAGACAATAATGTCTGGAATAGATTATCTGGTACAGACAATAACATCAGTCCCATGAAGGATTACTGGCAAAAGTTAATCCCATGTAGGATGGATAGGTCAGTGCTGTCGGATTACTGTCGGTTTCAGTCCCATGTGAGATTACTGCTGGATATTACTGCTGGATAGGCCAGTCCTGTGTAGGATTACCACTGGGTGGACCAGTCCCATGTTATTACTGATGGATAGTCACCTGTGGGATTACTGCTGGATAGTCCAGTCCCAAGTGGGATTACTGCTGAATAGGCCAGTCCTGTCTGGGATTACTGCTGGATAGATGAGTCTCGTATGGGATTAATGCTGGATAGGACAGTCCCGTGTGGGATTACTGCTGCATAGGCAGTCCTGTGTGGGATTACTGCTGCATACGGCAATCCTGTGTGGGATTATGGCTGAGGAGGCCAGTCCCGTGTGGGATTACTGCTGGATAGGCTAAACCTGTGTGGGATTACTGCTGAAAATTGCAATCCAGTGTCATATTACATCTGGATAGGTCAGTCCCATGAGAGATTACTGCTGCATAAGCCAGTCCTGTGTGGAATTACTGCTGGATAGGCCAGTCCCATGTTGGATTACTTCAGGATAGGCCAGTCCAGTCTGGGATTACTGCTGGATATGTCAGTCCCGTGTGGCATTACTGCTGGATAGGCCAGTGCCATTGGGATTACTGCTGGATAGGTCAGTCCTGTGTGAGATTACTGCTGAATAGGCCAGTCCCAAATTGGATTACTGCTGGATAGACCAGTTCGGTCTGGGATTACTGCTGGATAGTTGATTTCCGTTTGGGATTACAGCTGAATAGGTCAGTCCCGTATGGCAATACTGCTGGATAGGCTAATGCCATTTGGAATTACTGCTGGATAGGTCAGTCCCGTGTGGAATTACTGCGGGAGAGCTGTGACCTAGGAAAACATGAAACATGTCCACCAAGTTTTATAATCATCCCACGAAAGGTTCAACAAACTTTCCATGTACAAATCTACCTGTAAATTTTTGCCCAACAAAAACCTTATCAATGGAAAGATACAAAGTCTAAACTGCAATAATTAGGAAAAAATTTCATATTTAATGTCATATTTCTTAAATAGCACATGCACATCTTTGAATCACATTGAACTTGGGTAGCAAGTGTCAAACTCATCCAATGAAAGCTGACAGCTTCAGAAAACTTTCCGTGTACATGTATATACATGTGCATTATTATTGGCAGATTAAGACAAAACCCTCAAAATTTGAACAAAAATTAATATTTCATCTCCTAAATATCACAGGTACATCTTTTAATCATAAGAAACATGTGTACCAAGTTTCATAATCATTCAACAACTGCAGCAAACTGTGGTGTACAGATGTACATGTGCACTTCAGCTAAACGCAAAACTCAATCAGTTGCCATAATTTGGAGAAAAATTAATATTTCATCTCAAAAATAGCTCAAGTAAATCCTCCAACCATAAGAAACATTTGTACCAAGTTTCGTAATCATCCAATGAGAGCTGACAACTGCAGCAAACTTATCATGTACATGTATATGTATACATGTAGAGGCCTACGGTAATTCCCCTAATAATTCAATCACAGGAAGTTCACTTTTCAACTCTGTTATTCAAGATAAAAAGTAACATTTCCATTCTTCATTCAAATTGAAGAAAAGTCAAATAATGACAAAATATGACACTTTGTAGCTGGTGCCATGGAGAATATTGCCCGATTGATGCCATTTTTGCTTCACTTCCGGTGATCGAATTATTAGGGGAATTACCGTACATGTACAATTTACCTAAACAGAAAACTCTTCATTTGCCATAATTTGGAGAAAAATTAATATTTCTTGTCAAAAATAGCACAGGTACATCCTCTAATCATAAGAAACATGTGTACCAAGTTTCATAATCATCCAATGACCGCTGACAACTGGAGCAAAGTTACCATGTAGATGTATATGTATACATGTAGAGGCCTACATGTACAATTTACCTAAACAGAAAACTCTTCATTTGCCATAATTTGGAGAAAAATTAATATTTCTTGTCAAAAATAGCACAGGTACATCCTCTAATCATAAGAAACATGTGTACCAAGTTTCATAATCATCCAATGACAGCTGACAACTGGAGCAAAGTTACCATGTAGATGTATATGCATACATGTAGAGGCCTGTATGTACAATTTACCTAAACAGAAAACTCTTCATTTGCCATAATTTTGAGAAAAATTAATATTTCTTCTCAAAAATAGCACAGGTACATCCTCTTATCATAAGAAACATGTGTACCAAGTTTCATAATCATCCAATGACAGCTAACAACTGGAACAAAGTTACCATGTAGATGTATATGTATACATGTAGAGGCCTACATGTACAATTTACCTAAAACAGAAAACTCTTCATTTGCCATAATTTTGAGAAAAATTAATATTTCTTCTCAAAAATAGCACAGGTACATCCTCTTATCATAAGAAACATGTGTATCAAGTTTCATAATCATCCAATGACAGCTGACAACTGCAAGAAACTTTCCAAGTACAGATGTACATGTGCACTTCTGCTAAACGCAAAACTCATTCATAGGGATTTTAACATTAGAGTACCCCAGGG